>JABASK010000544.1:0-13758 GCA_019776465.1 Rambutanura hunanensis | reverse complement strand
GTTAGTTAGGCTTTTTACAAATAAACAGACGGTTTGCAAAATTGCATAACTGCGAAATTCGCGCAGATCCGCGGATCACTTTCCTTTTTAGATACCGCGCATCGTCCTGCGGCAGCTGGGATTAGAATGATACAACCACGAAAATCAAAAAAAAATTTTTTTTTTTTGGAAAAAATTGAAAAAAATCGAAAAATAGGAAGGTAGGTACAACTTGTGGGTCAAAAAAATTTTTTTTCTTAAAAACGTTTGGAAAACGTTTGTGGAGGGTCAAAACGTGAAAAAACGAAAAGAAAAAAATTTTTTTTAGAAATTTTTTTTCGAGTTGGTACTTTGAAAATTTTTAGTTACACACTCCTTTACCCTAACCCTAGTTTTCATCCGATTTTGATGAAATCGGTGGTGAAGTGTGGGGAAATCATTTCCCCACCCGTCTATGCAAAAAAATCCGAAATTTTTCCAGAAACTCCGAAATTCCGACTTTTCTTGTGTATAAGACGCGGGTCGGAATTTCTTTGTTTTTTATTCGATTTTGAAAATATCAGTGGGGAAGTGTGGGGAAATCATTTCCCCACCGCTTTATGTAAAAAAATCCGAATTTTTTCCAAAAACTCCGAAATTCCAACTTTTCCCATATAAGGCGCAAAGACGGAATACTCGGAATAGTCGGGGTGACTCCTATTTTTTTTGTTTTTTATCCGATTTTGATCAAATCGGTGGGGAAGTGTGGGGAAATCATTTCCCCACCGTTTTATGAAAAAAACCCGAATTTTTTCCATAAACTCCGAAATTCCGAGTTTTCTCTCATATAAGGCGCGGGTCGGAATTTCTGTTTTTTATCCGATTTTGAAAATATCAGTGGGGAAGTGTGGGAAAATCATTTCCCAACCGTTCTATGAAAAAAAAATCCGAATTTTCCCAAAAACTCCGAAATTCCGACTTTTCTCTAATATAAGGCGCACCCGACTTTCTCCAATAAAAGGCGCGGGGTCGGAATTTTTTTGTTTTTGGTGCGTCTTTTCTAGCGCGCCATTTTAGCGCACCAGCACAATTTTCTAGCGCACCAGCACAAGTTTATAGCGCACCAGCACAAGGTTTTAACGCACCAGAACGGGTTTATAGCGCACCATTTAAAGCGCACCAACACAAGATTTTAACGCACCAGCACAAGTTTATAGCGCACCAATAAAATTTTAACCCACCAGCACAAGTTTATAGCGCACCGTTTTAAGCGCATCAGCACAACTTTTTAACGCACCAGCACAAGGTTATAACGAACCAGGACAAGTTTTTAGCGCACCAGCTCCTCGCGTTTGGCGCACAGATTCCATGTTGAACCTTTTCTAGTTGAACATTTTACGTTGCACCTTTTCGATTGAATTTTTTAAATTGAACCAATGGCATGGACGGTGCGATATGAGTTATGTGGCCGTGGGTTAAAAACTTAAGAACATTTTCTCTTTGGCCCGAGTTAGGTTTCTCTCTTCTTTTTTAACCTAACGTTGAGAGAGAAGGAAAATTTTCTAAGTTTTTAACCCACGGCCACATAACTCATATCGGACCGCATGGACCGGTAGAATTTAAGCCAAGTTTTCGTTAAAAAATGAAATTAAGTAAAAAAAATACGATTATTTTCTACAACTACATATTTCTAACTTCATATTTTTTTTTAATTTAACCTTTTTTTAACATTTAGCCTAAAGGTTAAATATTTAACTTCGTAATGCGTATGGCTATTGCATAATTTATATTATATATATACTACACAGATGAAGTTAAGTTACGTATACATAACCTAACTTACTTTAATCCCCCTCAGACGTTTATACCCAAACTAAATTTACCAAATATGTTAAAATTATGGATTAGTGCGCCGAATGTATTATGCTATTACGTTAAATCCGTGTGTTCAAATCGGTGCACTAAACAGTGCGCTAAAAGCAGTGCGTTGGTGCGCTAAAATGTTGTGCTGGTTCGCTAAAAATTTGTCCTGGTTCGCTAAAAGCGGTGCGCTATAAACTTGTGCTGGTGCGTTAAAAACTTGTGCTGGTGCGTTAAAAACTTGTGCCGGTGCGCTATAAACTTGTGCTGGTGCGCTAGAAAATTGTGCTGGTACGCTAAAATGGCGCGCTAGAAAAGACGCACCAAAAACAAAAAAATTCCGACCCCGCGCCTTATATTGGAGAAAGTCGGGGTGCGCCTTATATTAGAGAAAAGTCGGAATTTCGGAGTTTTTGGAAAAAATTCGGATTTTTTTTCATAGAACGGTGGGGAAATGATTTCCCCACACTTCCCCACTGATATTTTCAAAATCGGATAAAAAACAAAGAAATTCCAACCCCGCGCCTTATATAAAAGAAAACTCGGAGTTTTGGAGTTTATAAAAAAAATTCGGATTTTTTTCATAAAACGGTGGGGAAATGATTTACCCACACTTCCTTACCGATTTGATCAAAATCGGATAAAAAACAAAAAAATTAGGAGTCACCCCGACTATTCGGAGTATTCCGGCTATGCGCCTTATATGGCAAAAGTTGGAATTTCGGAGTTTCTGGAAAAATTTCGAAATGAATTCTAAACAAATTCTCTTCAAAATTTCTGGCCCGAAAATTCTCTGCGAATCGCATTTTCGAAAGTCTGCGACTGGTTTGTTGGGAGTAGGGTTATTAGGCCAACTGTTGCTTACTTTAACCTTTTTTTGTTTACGGTTAACCTACTTGGAAAAATCAGTTATCAAATATCAGCCCTAAACTAAACTGAAGTTTTGGGCGCGATGCGGGCATTGGGGGATGAAGAAAAATTTCTAAGTCTTTGTCCGTCTCTTATCATTAGGGGTAGGTTTCCTCTACCACCTCAAGTTTTAAAGCAACCTAAGATGGAAGATGAGAAAACAGCCCCTTTTTCGTCTGGTCCACTACTGCCCGAATGTACCCAATTTTCCGTTGTATAACTAAAAAACAAAGTACCGACTCGAAAAGAATTTCTAAGAATTTTTTTTTTTCGTTTTTCACATTTTGACCCTCCACAAACGATCATTCTAGAAGCGTTTTCCAGACGTTTTGGGACAAAAAATATGTTTTGAGCAAAGGGTCCTCCCTTTGGTACTTTTTCGAAGATTTTGACTTTGTTAATTCCCAAAAAAACTTGACCTATACAAAAGTTGTTCCGGTGAACGGGGTGATCATTTTTATGTATCATACATGGCCCTACGTTCACAAACTAAGGGCACAGGTCGAGGTCAAACACTTTTTGCCCTCTTGACCTCAAAAATGATATATACAAAACTTATTCAGTTTAAATCATTTGACATTTTCCTGAGGTCATGGGTCACCGTGATTATTTATTAATTAAACAGACCTTTGACCCATTACGTTAGGAATCAGTCACAGGGTCAAGTGTCATACAGAAAAACGATCGTCGCTTTAAACTGAATAACTTTTGTATAGATCATTTTTGGGCAAAAAGTGTTTGACCTCGACCTGTGACCTTAGGTTGTGAACGTAGGGTCATGTATGATAGATCCAAATGATCACCCCGTTGACCGGAACAACTTCTGTATAGGTCAATTTTGAGGTGAAGAGTAACTGGAAAACCAAAATTTTTTAAGTTTTTTTTGGAAATTAACAAAGTAAAAATTTTCGAAAAAGTACCAAAGGGGGCTTCAAAAAATATTTTTTGTTCCAAGACGTCTGGAAATCGTTTCCCGAATGATAATTTTTTTTGGAAAAAGTTGAAAAAATCGAGAAAATGGGAAGGTAGGTAGGTTACGTGTGGGTCAAAAAAAATTTTTTTTTAAGAAAAAAATTTTTTTTAAAAAAATTTAAGAAAAAAAAAACGTTAGTCGGTACTTTGAAAAATTTTAGTTACACACTGCTATACTCTAACCAAATTAAACCGCAGTTCCAATTCGAACGTGAACAGCTACCAGAATCAAGGTAAGTGAAAAGAAGTCGTGTGCCAATTTTGTTTACAATTAATAGAAAGGAAATGGTGGAATATTGAATTTAACTGAATTTGAATTAATTTATGAATTTTCAAAAATAGGGATTGAGCTGATTTACCAAAAAATGCATTTCGGCACAAAGTAACTTTAGTGAAAAGTAGGTAAATGGAGGGTGACTTTTCGTCAGAAAAAATTTTCCGAAAATTTTTTTTTTGAAAATAATGAAAAAAAGAAAGGTAGAGGTCAAGGTATATAGAATAATACTAGGTACGGTCCTTGAGAGTGAGTTTGGTTGTTAGGGAGAGAAAAGTTGGAATGTGAAGTCACCTGCAGGAAACGTTAGGCTTGGCTTCCTTATGTAGATGAACTTTTTTTTAATATTTTATTTGTTTTTTACTTTTAAAAAACTGTGTTGCCTTGTTCCGGTTTACATCAGAGTACCCCTTGGAGTTAAGCTCCTTAATCCTAATTTTAATTCTACACTGTGCAAATTCTTGAACAATTGATCGATTAGTAAAAAGGAAATGGATTAAAATACATTCTTCGCACTTTTCTGTTAGTCTATCGGATTGCAAATGTGACATCATGAAGCTCAGGAATACTGGTTCGCAGTTTAAAACATCCTGACCAATTTCATCATTGGGAATAAGTAATCCTCCCAATGACAAGTGTGAAATCCAAGACGCTTTTCCTTGAGGCAAATCAATTTGTTCAGACGGAATTCCAAACTCTCCTTTGTTTTTCCGTTTTAACTTCCATGCTAAATATCCAGCCAAGTACTTCAAAGACTCCGCATCTGTATTAAAAACATTCGTGTCCAAATGCTGGAACGTTGATTTCGAAATGCAGTTTGAAGTTCCGAAGGTCTTGTTTTGCCGAAATGGAAGGTCAACTGTAGCGATTATATCTGACGCCAAATAGTTGAGATCATCATTTTCACAGTTTGTTCCTTTTGACTTTCTGACATTGGATCCTAGTATGAGAAGCCGCATTCTATATTTAAATTCCAGATGACTAGGGTCGAATTCGACCCTCCAAAAGCCCGCTCCATAGAAAAAAACGATTCCAGTATATCCTGGGTCATTTTGATTCCAAAAATATAATGAATTTTATGTTTCGATCTCATGACCTCTCGTAGTTCTTGGAATGACTTGATAGAAATAATAAATCCGTTTTGGCACGGTAATAAGGCTTTTTTTCGTTTTTTCAATTTTTTTGCATTGTTTCCTTTTGTCATGAATCTCATACTGGACATTAGTGATGAAAGGTTTTCGAGCGCTTCATTCTGTTCTGTTAGATGCATACTATACGCCGATTTGATTTGAATTTTGTGATCTATTGGAACTTTTGAGTTGAAAACATCAAACCCGTCATTAACAATTTTGAAGAACATTCCAATTTGAGGGATGTCGCTGAACACCAGTTCCGCTAATTTTGATATCCTGTTCGAAAGTAATTGAGCAGCTGGACGGACATAGAAATTAGAAATCGTTAATTCACTTATTGAAACCCGCTCTCAACTTAAATAAGTTATGTTCTAAAGGCATGAACATACTTACCCTCATTCTCTTAGTTAGATTTTGTTAATTATATCAACTGTGGCCCAAGATTTGGACAAAGCTTCATTTCTTTTCCGTTAGCTTTTACCAGCTTCTTTTCTGTTTCCTTGTTGACGGTTACACCGTTATCCATTTCTAGCCCATCGTCGAGTAGGTGATTTTGGATCAATTTCAACATGTGCGGGTCAACATGTCCGCAAAAACAAAAATTCTTCTCTGAGAATCCACTGGATTCTGGAAACTAGTGCAGTCTTTTGTGATTCCTAGAGATTTCCATAGCGCCTGATTTTCTACTCCAAAATCTGACGTGGCTGTATAAATTTGAAACCCATAGGATTCTACTTCTGTTATTATCTTGAGCAGTACTGAATTAGTCATTGCTGCGTCGAACGCGTAATAGATAGGTTGCCTCCAGTTTATGCATAGTCCCCGTATCATAACCACTTGAACTTTGGATGCAGAATAAATTCTATTGCTGGGTTTGTCGAAAACATATCGCGAATCCAAAGCCATTTCATCGAATAGAATGCCACAGAGTGTTGAAAACTTGTCCATGCATTTTGACTTTACACGTAGAGCTTCTATCACTTCCGGAATAAGGATGTTCGGTTGGCACCTAAAGTTTTGAAGGTGAGCTCGAATGGTCCACGGAGCAGGAAGATTAAGTTTCCATCTTTCACGGGCCGTTTGGTAGCCCTTCAGTCACAGTTCGAAAGGAAACTGCCTATATAATCAAGAAAATAAATGTGTAATTGTTAAATTTCAGAGTCATTTGTCATTGTTGCATTTATTATTTTCTCTTTGGACCAAGATCTAGGTCGTTTTCAGTTCACTTTTCGCTTGAACGAGTTGTCCCTTTAGCGATTTAATCGTTCTGTTTTTAATGACTACTTGTTGATTTAGCGCTTTTATTTGATTCTTAATTTTATAATAGCAGCATCACCATCTAAATGAAATTCAAAAGTGTGTAAGTACAGTAACTATATGTTGGTTAAGTGGAATATCTAGACCTGTTTGTGTCGCTGCTTCAATTAGTGAAGGAATTGGGAATTCCTGGTTAGGGATACCTACTTCGATACTCTCGTTTTCATCTAGACCCATACATTGGTATTAAATGCTAATTCAATACTTCTAAGTATAGAATTGTACCTTGTAAGTTCAGGATTTTGAATACCATTTTTTCCCGGTTTCTTTCTTGTGCTCGTTCGAATGTTTTTGAAGACTGCTTCTGGGGAGGTGTATACCAAAAGTGGTCCAGAGAAATTTCTCTAAGTCCCGTCTCATCTCTTAGCATTAGAGTTAGGTTCCTTCTCCTTCTCCGCATGTAGGAACCTAACGAGACGGACTTAGAGAAATTTCTCTGGACCACTTTTGGTATACACCTCCCCTGCTTCTGGACATCGGGACTTACATTTGATAAGTACTGGAATACTGATGGAACAGCATCTGAGTTCAGTCTTTTCTTAGGAGGAAGTCTTATTAGTTCCTGGCAGGAACTTCCTGCTGTAAGTTCCGCTTGTAATCCAGGTCACGAAAATGTTCAGAACAACCACGACTGGTGGTTACGTTGATTTGCTTAACGGCACGTTTACAGCGATTTACCCAGCTGGCACAGAGTAACTTATTATCGACGGGAAAACGATGAAACAAATTATTTTCTTTGGTATTTTTGTTGTGTATGCAACCTGCCACTGCACACGATAGAACCACACTAGAATGTGTTGCTTTAATTCAAACAATTAGTTGAATACTCTACAACAATTGAATACGTTACAAATGAACGAAAGATAACAAAGAACTGCCATTGCCTCCACTTTTGTTTACATATTAGTTTCCTCCAAGTGACGTCAGAGTGAAAGAAGGCTCGGTTGCTAGGTGTCGCCGCACTCCCCTGGGTAGAGGTCACGTAATACCCCGGTGGATTGTACCCTTACTATTTCGATGACCTGGACCAATTGGAAACCCGCTGGAGGCGTCAATAGCCGTACCAGCCCACTTCACTTTTCCACTCACAAAATGCCCATGGGGGAAAACACAAAGGGCAAGGAAGATCCCCGGCGAATTGACCTGTCCTTGTGACCTGGCTGGACCTGGAGGATGAGCTGGTGACCCGCAATGGAAGAAATCCCAATCATCCGCTGCAGGAAGGCAGTTGGCGGAATTGGGGAGGGAACACACAGCCACAACCACTACTTTTTGTAAAAAAGCAAACTTCCAAAAAGAACTTGGAAATTCCTAAGGAACTTCCAGAAACTTCACAAAAAAGCAGAAACCCCCAAAATTCCTACAGAAACTGTCCTAAAGTTTCTGAAAACATTATTGTTTCAAATTAAAAATAAATTCTCAGTTGAGAGGAGCTTCGCCCTTCAAAGTTTTAATTCAGACTAAAGTTAGGAAAAATGGGAAGACAGAGCTCTTGTAAAGGGGAGTATTTTTTGAAGATAACCCTACCTCGACAGAAGGTCGAGGTGACAAGATTACCTGGAAGTGACAGAAGGTCACTTTCAAAGATATAGAAAAAGAACAAGTGGGGTCGGAACATTCTCCCGGGGTTGAAACGCTACGGTTTCAAGATAAACAATAATTAACAAAGAACATGCCAATTAACAGTGATAATAATGTGAATAATTGTGAATAATAATGAATAATGCTAATAATTTTGAATAATGATGAATAGTATTGAAGTTAACGTTATCTACATGCGAATCGTCGTAAAGGGGTAGCAGAGGCTGGGGAGTAGCTACCAGATCAGACACACAATACCTTGCAGAGCGAAAGAACTGTTTGGCTTTTTAGGGTCGCGCCTTTGTGCAACGCTCTCAAAAGGCAAGGTGCTGTAAGGAAACTACACCCAGCACAACTACTCAGTAGGAAGGGGACACGACGACTCTTCGATTGGCAAAAGAACGGTCTTCACAATTGGACGCTTAAGTTCTCCCACCTGGGTACGCAGGGTAACAACTCGAGAAAGACCATCTGCTCCGGGGCAAACTTCAATAACACGAGCAAAGGGCTACTTGGTAGGTGGAAGGCCATCGGTCTTGACAAAGACAAGGTAATCTTTCCGAACATCTCTCAATGGCTCCATCCATTTTGGTCGCTGCTGCAGACGGGTAATAAACTCGGCAGACCACCGTTTCCAGAATTGTTGGACGAGCTGTTGGATGTGGTGGTAGCGCTGGAGTCGATTCAACTTCTGGTCAGTGAAATCTGGTTCAGGAATAGCGTGGACTGGACCACCAATAAGAAAATGCGCGGTTGTTAATGCGGTGAGGTCTGTTGGATCCGACGAAAATGGAGTCAGAGGACGAGAATTGAGGAACGCTTCAACCTGGGTAACAACGGTGAAGAGTTCTTCAAAGGTGAGACGCGCCTAGTCCACGACACGGTAAAGGTGGAACTGGACACTTTTGACTCCGGCTTCCCAAAGTTCGCCAAAGTGTGGTGCCGAAGGAGGGTTGAAGTGCCACTTAATTCCGTGGGAGGCAAGGTGATCAGCGACAATAGTGTTGTGGGCTTCGGAGGTAGTACGTTGAATAAACTCAGTCATCTATCGGTTGGCACCGACGAAGTTGGTACCGTTGCCGCTGTGTATTTCGGAAGGACGTCCACGGCGTGAAACAAACCGCTTGAGGCAGGCAAGAAAGGCATCAGATGAAAGAGATAAAACAACTTCAAGATGTAGGGCACGAGTGGTGAAGCAAACAAAGAGAGCCAAGTAGCCCTTGAAGGTGTACTTGCTGTGTTGCTGCTGTCTGTTAAAAGGTCAATCTTGACCAAGCAGGTTTTTTCTAGTTTTTGCTAAAAACGTTTCATTTTAACCCTTTTCCATGATTCATAGGTTAAAGGTTCGCTAGCGTCTTTTAAAACAATGCATAGCGTCACGCCAACTTCTTAAAAAGTTATTCTCAACGTGACCCTTAGACTTATTACTAAGGGCCTCTTAGTTTACTCCTAGTTTAAGTACACAAATCATTCAAAAATACAATCAGTCTGAATTTTGCCTCTAATAAAGAAACTTCTCTTACTTGATAATTTAACGCTAACTGGATTTATCATTTCACAAATTTATTTTTACAACAGTGGTAGCAGAGGGAAACCGAGTTAGCTTAAAATTTCAAGTTTTTAAAAAAAAGCAATAGCGAATTCACAAAGAATTCTTCAACCCAGTTTTTTAGCAAACTCACAAAAAGCGGGTAGCAAACCCAAGTCAATTCCAAAAACTCTTAGGAATCTCAACCAAAAATTAAAAGTGCAGTGTCTCCCTCATTAATTAGCAGCACAATCTATCGCCTTAACGAATTTAGCAATTCAGAGGAAGTTAGCGGAGAAGAAAATTCAGCCGGGCACTTAAGTAAAAGTAAGCACATTAGGGAAAAATCAAGCAGTGAATGGGCAATTAGTGAAAATTAGTGATTCAAGAGCAATTCAGTGAAAAATAAGGCAGTGCAAAAGCCATTCAGTCAAAAATTAAAACAGCCGAAAGAAAACCAAACTTCAGCCATTTAGCAGCAATTCAGACAAAAATCAAGCAGTCAAGGAACAATTGGGCCAAATTCCAAAATCCAAACGACAATAGCATCATAGCAGTTATAACTACGATACTAGCTACCGTACGTAGTTGGATTCTTTACATTAGTGGTAAAACACAAGCAATTTTTTCGCCCTACCTTGTTTCCTTGACAACAAGCTTATTTCTAGTTAAAGTTACGCCATCTTTGATTCCGGGAATCATATAATTTTTTGGGACAATAAGCAAAAAACTTGGCTCCTATTTTTTTGTGCTCATAACAATAGACAAAACGAACAATTTTAAAACATTATCAATATAATTTCGCTCCTCTATAGAGGAGCGAAAGCAAATTTCACTTTTTTTTCCTTAACGAAACGAAATTTTACAATTTTTTTTCACGAAAGCAAATCTCACAAAAATTTAAAGCAAGAAAATTTCTCACAACCTTTGAATTTTCTTTCAAGCAACCAAATTTCATGCAACTTTGAGCAACTTCCAAGTAACAAAAATTCAGACAGTTTAACGAGCAATTTAGCAACAAAATTTCAATGAATTTTTTTTGATAATTTTTTTTGGCAAATAAGAATAATTCCATACCAACAAATTAAAAATCAGAGTATAAAATTCAAAATTAAATAGCATATCACTCTACAATCGTCTCACACCTTCTTTGCCTACTATTTTTTGCCACCGTTTCAGCACAGCGCCCAAAGTTCTCACAAGTGAAAGTGTTTTTTTCCCCTTAGTGAAAGTGAAAGTAAACACTAAAAGCAGAGTAAAAGTGAGAACTTTTCTTTTTCAAAAAATCGAAAGTCAAGTAAATAAAGGCTCATCTAAAGCAACAACTATTTTTGGCTATCACTGTGCCTGGGCTTTCACCTTGATAGTTTCAGCCAGTAAAGAATAACAATAAGGCACTGTTATATCGGTGCTTATGCCCACTAGCATACAATAGTAAAAATCCTCCAACAGTCCAGACTAGCCTTTCTCCAGCATCCAGCATCAGCAATCAGCATCAGCATTCAGCATCAGCATTCAGCGTCAGCATTCAGCATCAGCATACAGCATCAGAACTCAGCATAAGCATTCAGCATCAGAAAATAGCATCAAGTATCGCACTAGTGTCCAGTACTTAAATTCAATACCAGTTCCAGTAGATCCAGCATTAGCATCTTCTTCCAGCAAGTTCATTTGTAAACTTCAGCAGCCAAACTAAATTCAAAATGGCCGACGACGCTCCAGCTAACCTTCTGCGACAAAGTTTTTTCGTACGAGCCAGATAACCAAATTAGGCAAAAGCAACTGGAAATCTTTGAGCTTCCAGATCAGCATCGTTCTCAAACACGCCAAACTTTAGGAATATCGTTTCCGGCACGACTCCCAAACCAGCAGAAACAGCAGCCACCTATACCGCTTGGCTAGATAAGGATTCAGAAGCTCAAGCCCTTATCGTGCAAATTCTTGATGACATCAATACTACGCATGTCTACTCATGCACCACGGCCAAGGAAATTTACAAGTTAAAATCAATTCACGCAGACAATAGCACACTCAATAAGCAACAAACTCTTACCAACTTCCTGAACTCCAAAATTTCAGCTCAAAAATCTCTTGTCGAAGCACATATTGAAGTAGCCGAAATAATACGCAGCTTAGCCGACATGAACGTCGAAATTGACGAAATTACTGCAGTTACGAAAATAGTCTCATCAATCCCAGACGAATATATTGCATTTTAAAAAGCATGGGATTCTGTTCCAGTGGATAACCAAACCATGGACAATCTGCTTAGCCGCTTAAAGGAAGAAGACTTGAAAGAAAATTAGCAACAGCATCAACGTAGCAGCCTACCAACCGTGCTTTCCAGACACAAGCGCACAGATCCAGCAGCTCGCAGCATATTCAAGAACTGAAGCGAAGGACGAATTGTGCAAAATGCCAAAAAACGAGGTCACTGGGCCAAAGAATGCAGAAGTGGTGGCCCCTCTCATATTCCCAATGAGCGCACAAACGGTCCATATGGTTTTTCAATTGCACAAGGTGGATTCAACCGTGATGCTTATAGTAGCCAATGCAGCTACAATCCAGGAAGGTCATTCCAAGACAATCATAGACGCCATGACCAGCAGTATCACAGAGGAAATGGATTTATTGGTCACTACAGCCCTAATTACAATGTACAAAATTCGATAGAACAAAACAGTTTTCAGCCAAATCGCTCCAGCAGCTATTCCAGTGATGACCAACATGTAGAGCATCAGCTACAAATTTTTCAGCCCGTACAGCCTTCATGGCCGGCGATAGCCCAAATAGCAAAGTTCAATTTTACAGCGACTCGGGAGCATCTCATTATTTCTGCGGAAATCTACAGCTATTTAGCGAATACCACGAGTTTACAGAGCCAAAGCCAATTCATCTTACCGACAACAACACAGCATTTGCCTTAGGTCAAGGAATAATCCCAATTAAAGCGAAAATTGGCAACCAATGGAACAACTGCACCCTCAACGATGTTTGGTACATTCCTAACTCAGTTAATTTATTTTCCGAAATAGCTATGGTGAAGAATGGATTTACAGTTCAGAGAAATTTTTGCAAAACAACCTTTCTCGACACAGAAGGAAAAATTGGGCCATCAGCTACCCTTCATGAAAATATTTTTGTCATGGACATAAAGCCTACACAAGCCAATAAATTCAACTCAGCTTTCAGCGCAATAGCGTAACTTTTGCAAAAACACACAAGTGCAGCACAATCCTCCCCAATAACCTCTACAGCAACCGCCAGTGAAACTAGTAACCCGCTAAACAAACAACTCTCGCACAATGAAGTTTACCAAGCGGATAATCAGCCCAGCCAAAAAGCCTATTCCAATAGCACCAGTAATTTATTAAGCAGCTCAGCCCACAGTCACACCGAAAGTTCGGTCACTTCAGCATCTCAAAAATCAAATATGGAACCAGCAATTGCGACAGAACAACAACTACACAAGCGAAACCCCGTAACAGAAGCTCAAATGAGCCCAATTAATACAATTCAACGTTCCGCGTTGCTAAAACACTTACGAGCCAGCTTGCATTCTGCGTTCATAATATTTTTGCTCTTCTTGCTACATGCAGTTCCAGCACAATCTCAGTTTGGAATTCAGGATCAAACCGTACTTTGGAGAAGCAGTTCCACCCCTATCACCAATGGACACCATCTTGTCAACCTTAATATCAAGTTCGTCGAACCATGCTCCCTTCTTACAAACGGTTCAGTTCATTCACAACTCCTTGAATACTCCAAAGAAAAATGTATTAACTACTTTCTAGGACTGATTCATCAAACCACTAACCAAACTTTGCCCAAAATTCGAGCAACACAAACTCATCAGACAGAAACGATTTATAGACATCTTAGTTGCCATCGTTGTCACCATTCTTGCCACAACCGCAGCATCTATAACACTATCCGTTGAAAATAAAAACAGCATGTCTGGACTGAATTCTCAACTCAGCACAATGGACCAGGATTTGCATCTAGAAAATGAACACATAAAAAGAATCGAACAGTCCATCAACAACCTCACCGAAAAACTACAAAAGCTTTCCCACGAACAGCAACTGTACCAGAACGATTATTGGAGTAGATGATAAGGTGTAGCCAAGACCAAATTCCTTAGGAATTGGTCATGACTCACTAGTGTTTTTCCATGCAGTGTACTTCACTGTATAATAGGGCCGCATTGACTACAAGTGTATGGG
>JABASK010000543.1:0-13764 GCA_019776465.1 Rambutanura hunanensis | reverse complement strand
TTTGAATTCGATTTTTGATTTTGATTTTTGAATTCGATTTTTGATTTTAATTTTTGAATTCGATTTTTGATTTTGATTTTTGAATTCGATTTTTGATTTTTGATTTTGATTTTGATTTTTGAATTCGATTTTTTTTTAGATTTTTGAATTCGATTTTTGATTTTGATTTTGATTTTTGAAATTTTTTGATTTAGATTTTGATTTTTGAATTCGATTTTTGATTTTGATTTTGATTTTGATTTTTGAATTCGATTTTTGATTTTGATTTTGGTTTTTGAATTCGAATTCTGATTTTGATTTCGATTTTTGAATTCGATTTTTGATTTTGATTTTCGAATTTGATTTTTGATTTTGATTTTTATTTTTGAATTCGATTTTTGATTTTGATTTTGATTTTTGAATTCAAATTTTGATTTTGATTTCGATTTTTGAATTCGATTTTTGATTTTAATTTTGATTTTGATTTTTGTATTCGATTTTTGATTTTGATTTTGAATTTAATTTTTAAATTTTTATTGGTATGAATTTTCCCCCATATTTTGAGTTTTGTAGTTTTGCCATTTTGTAGGGTGTTTGGTTTTTCGAGGGAAACCCTGTACTTTCGAAAAGCTTTCTTATCAAACCGCATTAAATTAATCTAATGCCATTTTTTAGGCAAAAATCTGGAGACCACTGTCCAGGACTTACTTTTAGGTGGAACAGGCGTGGTAGCTCACTTTACTAAATTCTTTATTCGATTCTTGGTTCAGAATATCATGGCTTCAACGAATGCTACAACAAGAAGTTGATGATGTAGTTGGAAGGGATTGCTCCGTGTCGGTAAAACATTTGGAAAGGTAGCAATTTCCAAGCATATCGAATGTAAATGAATACTCGTCTAAATTAAATATTTTGGATGAAATATTAGGTTGGATCAGGTATATATGTAATAAATTATATTTGTATTATTTTAATATTATTATAGGCTAATTTATACCAAAGCGACATATTATGAACTCCTACGGTAAGTTTTATAATACACTAATTTTTGTATTTTTTTTTTTTTCTGTTTACTTAAGTACACAAATGTTAAAGCTTGCATTGTTTTTTACAGAGTTATAAGTGTCTCGGATCTAACCCAAAGGAAGCTCCTGGTCGACTTTCAGTTCGGAAAATACGCTCTTTCGAAGGTAAAATTTTCAAAAATATGATGTAAAAATTCTTAAAAAATCAGTCAGTTTTGAAATTCTTTTTGTTTCTATTAGGGAACTCTCTTGCTTCTCAATATATTAGCGGGGAATACAGACCCGAAGGTTTGGTCCAATCCTGAAGAATTTAATCCGAACAGATTTATAACGTCGGATGCGAATCTGATTAATACTGAAAAAATTGTTTCATTTGGATTTGGTAATTTTTTTTTAGACTCCATTAGTTTACTATTTCAAAGTTTGCCTTTAATAATAAATTTTTAAGGTAAACGGAAGTGTATTGGTGAACAAGTGGCAAAAATTTCCGTGTTGCTACTGATGGTAACACTAATTCAACAATTCAGTTTTCACCTCGATCCTGACATTTGGTATTCCGACCGAGGAAATCATTCATGGTTTAATCCGAGATACGCCACCGTTCACTATCAAGATCAAAAAGAGGATTTAGATAAACGCGACTTATTGGTTTGTTTTGTTTAAGCTAGTATAGTACGAAGTAAATACAACTATTTAAAACCACTGTATGTTTTATAATTGCTGGTAGTAATACACTCTTATCATTGCGTCTGTCTGTCGTCTGTCGCACTCAGCATCTGATTATTATACTATCGAAGATAGTATATTGTTTTTACGTTGTCTGTCTGTCGTCGTCTGTCGTCGTCTGAGTGCGATTTTCTCGAGAACTACTGAACCGATTTGAAATCTGTTTTCAGTTATCTATCGAGATGAACAATTTTCATATAGGTCATGCTGACCTTTGACCTTGGGTTTTGAAGTAATCTTGAGTTTAAGTAATTTGAGATTGTACGGTTGGTTGCGCTTCGATAGTATCTTTACGCCCGTTTTACAACGGTTTATTATTTCTGAAACTATTGCTTCGATTGAATAGCTTTTCAAATAAATCTATCGCTTGCGATAGATCAAACCAAATCAAGGTAAAATATCTTTGGCAAGACAATCAAGAAAATATAATTAAAAAAAAGTGGTTCAACTTACTGAGATAAACAACCTTTCTTATAAGTCCCGATGACCTGTAATCAAAAGTTTTGATTTTAAGTAAATTTCGATTCGGAGTTGGACGGATATGCTCTGTTCTTGCTTGAAGCTACAACGCGTTTTTTTTTAAATTTACAAATCTCCTCATATTTACCATTTGAAAATTAATTTCTATGGTTGGAATTTTTCCAAAAGGTCACTTTCATTAGTTTGATTTCTACGGTTTTGTGGAGAGCTGAATCGGTTAACTTCCAGTTTCTGTGGTATTTGTTCAAAGAATAACTGGAAAATTTCAGGCTAATCAATCATTTAATTGGTTAGGTTAATTAAGTAAATAGTGCATTGCTCATTATGGTTTTGGTAATGGAACGCTGTGGGAAATTATGATAAATTTTTATTTATATAAACTAAAAACTATGTTCTGATCGTATAGAGCGCAATTTGTTGAACTTTTAAACAAAGTTTTCTTCACCATGAAGTCTGCTATATTTTTGGTAGTTTTGGCTTTCGCGATTGTCGCGTCTGAAGCAAGACTCACTAAAGGTAACGATGCAATTTATTTTAAATGTAAAAAAAATACTTCGCTTCAATTATTACTTTCTTAATTATAGATATTCCACACGGAAACGATTGCCCTGTCTTTGATCCATGGGGTGGTTGTACAATGGACCTTCAACCATTCCATTGCAACAATCAACCCGAGTTGGCTTGTCAAGACGGGAAGGCATGTTGCCAGGATGCTTGTGGAAAATACAACTGCTACTAATATTTGAAATTAAAAACCTATCAAATATAGGTAAAGCATTGTGAATACTCATTTCATTGATTGGAAATAAAATTCTACAAAATTCAAGTGTGAAGATTGCATGCACTGTCTCAGAAATTGTTTATGTTCATAGTACCTTCGTTCACAAACTTGCAAATATCTTTCAAACATTATAAACATTCTTAATTAAAAACATAGGTTGTAATTAGTAGGAGAGAATGATAAGTTAGGTTCTTAGGAACCTAAGTTAACGACAAAGAATGACATCAAGGTTGCATAATTCGGCAAACAATCAAAAGTTCCAGCGAAGGTCGCTTATTGGTAAGCAAAAAAGAAAATTTCTATTGTTTGATTACTCCGCGACCTTGAGTGCCTTTTGTTAATCTGAGCGACTTTATTTTATGTTCAATTGATTGAATTTTACTATTTAGTAAACCAGCCCTTATAATAGCCATTTTTTAAAAAATAATTATTCTGGCGCTCCAAGTTAAAAAGTCTTGCGTAACAAGAAGTAAACGCTCATAGTTGGTTAGAAGCTGTTGTAGAACTTGCAGACAAATTTTTCTGCGTAAAAATATGAAGTTTTTTATTTTTCTCGCTTGTGTGTTGGTTGTACTTATTGCTCAAAGTGATACTGTTGAAGCGACCCAGCAATGTAGCCAAGGTATGCATTTTTAACTAAATAGTAAAAGTTAAAAAAAATTCGAATTTAGAATAAAAACGATATTTATAACTTTTCAGGTGGATGGTGTCATGGGAATTATAACTGTTGCCAAAACAACAAGAGCATGAAAGAATATTGTTGTCCTGACAATAGTCGTTGCGACGGAGCAGGTGGCTGCAGATAAACCAACTAACTACGACTACACTTAAAGTTAAATCTGTCTTTAGGTGTTCACAAACTAATATTTTTCCGAATTATGCTTTCAGTTTCAATAAATTGCCAAAAAAAACAAATAGGTCCGTCTTATATATTTATTACTAAATGGGTATTTCTGTATCAGATTACTTTTTATGCGAAACGGGCTTAACGCAACTTATATGGTTTAACGGTGCGAAACCTTAAAGTTTTTAAATGACTGTGCATGCAAATTTATCTACAATGTATTTAGAGTTTTAAAACAACAGTTAAGGATTTCTACCTGCATCAATTAATAACAGATACTAAACATTGGGCTAGAATACAGGTAGCTGTCGTTTATATCAAAACAACACAGATGATACCAGAGTATTACGTTGACTAATAGCGACAAAACGAGGATGGCGTGACTGGACTCTTGATTTTTAGAAAATTTTTAACTTTCAAATTATTATGTAGTAACAACTAAGCAATTTCTACACGATTCAATGNTTATGTAGTAACAACTAAGCAATTTCTACACGATTCAATGGACATCTCAATTGATGGACTTTCCGGAATTTCTTGTGGTATTGGTTAAGTAGACAAGAGATCGCTGCGGTGTACTCAATTTAGTATTTCCTTATTAATGTGACATTGCTCATTAACCTTTTGGTTAAGGTAAAGAAAATGGGATAAAATTTATATAAAATTTATATAAATATGAGCGAAGAATTATATTCGACTTAACAAACTTTTGCAGATCGTTGTTTAACTTGTTTTTAGAAAACGTAACTTGTTTTTAGAAAACGTAGTTGGGTCTTTAGTAAAAATGAAGGTTGCTGTATTTTTGGTGGCATTGGCTTTCGTTGTGATGACATGTGACGCTGGCAATACATTTGGTTAACTGTTTATTTTTGCAAACACAAAAGACATTCTAAGATAAAATTATAAATCTTTCAAAATTATTTGTTAGATCTTCCACGTCGAGACTGCCCAATTTTTGAACCATACTCAAATTTGCACAAAGAATTTCCAAATTACTCATTGCAATAATAATCCAAACGCGGCCTGTCAAGATGGCAAGGTTTGTTGCATGGACTCGTGTGGCAAGTACAACTGCTACTAAATTCCAGGCCCGCGATATGGTCGAACCTAAAATTTGATTTCTGTACTACTCAACTGTACAAAATAAATAAATCAGAATTTGCAGAATCAGTTTTCTAAAGTTCATTTTATTAGAATTTGTTCACCTAAAAAATTTATTGACAAAATATATGTCAACCCTCACTATACTTTATTCCTGCTTCCAGGATGCTTGCCTTAAACTTGCAGAAGCTCATTGTTTACCTTGCTTACATGACCTCAAAATTTTTATAGTTTTTGAGATGAATACATTTTGTAAGGAATTGAGCCCTTTAAGGCCAAATTATTTATTCAGTTCTTTTAGGAATGGTAACCAACATATTTCCAAATTCTGCCATCCTCACAAGTTTCACCAAGAAAATTTTCTTGTTTGAAAAGTATAGGAAACTTTTTCAAAACATTTTGAATATCAACAACAGTTATAGTCGGTATAATTTTTTGAATAAATGGCACAATCTCAACTGCCGTTGCTCCTAGCGGACAAATTTGAAGATACGCCGACATAACTCCAATCAGTCTTATTTCAGATTCAAATACCACAATCGTGGGTCCTGTTGCAATAGCCGAAATTGTCGCCGCCTCATGACCGTTTGAAACATCAATTCGTTCTTCTTTTTTGAAAGATTCAGTGTCAACGTCAGCATTGGCATTCGCTTCACGTACGCTCTCTTGAACACCACCGCTAAAGTGAGGCTGCAAATAAAAGCTTGTTAGAAATTTACAACCGTAATTTAAAAAAAAACCTAACAACCTCTTCAATCGATGGAACAGTTTGACCGTTGTTGCCGTCAGGTTCAGCTTTGATTTCCTATAAATATCAAAAAACGGTTGCTTTAACGCAAAATTCATCTAAGCGATTAAGAAATGAAATAAAGTAAATCGTCTAGTTTCTAAAGGAAGGAGTGGTGAAAGTGCAAAGTCATTTTACAGAAATTTTTACTAAATATAAGTTTCTAGAATAACATAATTTTGTCTGGAATTTTTTACGTACCACTGATTCGGTTTTACTTTTCGGCTTAGCCTTCATTTTTAAGTCAGAGACTTGTGGTTGTCCTTCGTTTTCCTTGAGAATTAAAAACAAAACTTTTTTCTTTGTTTTAAAATTTATAGATTTCCTGAAAAAAGTCAACATAGTGTTAAATTTTTAAATACAAAGAATACAGAAACCTCCGAATCCGAATCAGTGACATCAATAACTTCAGTTTCAACCTTCCGTTTCCGCCTTGTAGATCCAGAAGGCATACTTTTATCATTGTTTGTAGTAACGCATTCATTATCATTATCCCAGACTACATCAATTCCAGCCTGTTTCATTTCCTACATACCCCATATTAGATAAGCGTTAAGTTCAATGACCTCGGGCCGTGAGAAGAGCGTTGATGTGATATAGTAAGTGAAGTGACCCAATACAAGGCAGTTTCCTTTCACTTTTTGAAAATAATCTCATTAACTGACATACCTCCGTGATATTTTTCCATGCGAGCGTGATTCTATTTAACGCAGCTCTTGATACCTCTTCATAATCTGCAGGTTTTGGTTTCAGTTCTGCACTAGGGATTTCCTGAAATTTTAAAATTTATTCAAAAATTAACTGATACTGTAAACTCTTTTTAAAACAAAAAAAAATTTTTTTAAGTATTTAACCTGATTCACTACCGAAACAACAACCGGCGTCGGACACGCTGAAGTGAGAGATGGTGCGTGGGCTGGATAAATGATTCCAGGAATTTCCAACGTTTTATTTTCTAATTCTTGTCTCAGTGGTGGCAAAGATTTCTATAGATAAGTCAAAAGTTGTTACCCTTAAATTCTATTCTTTGTACCATTACAAATTATGAACAAATTAAACTCATACTTTCAATAAGTATAATAGTTGTGCCTTGGGGTAAGTCAAGTTTTTGAACAACTTTTGCAAAAATAATTCCTCGGTGATGACACCACCATTCAATAAGTTTTGAACCAAGGCTCTTGCCAATTTTCCATCGTTATCATTCTTCTTTGCATAACCTTCTAAAATGTGAACAAAAATGTTCCGACACTTTTGGGCAAGGACAACGTCGGGCAGTCCCTGTAAAATAATGTTTCAAATTGAATAATTTAACTTAAATTGTTTAAGTATTAATTGTAACGATAATTGAGTTAACATGTAATTTACTAAAATGTTGCACAATATTTACCGTTTTATAGACTAAAGTCGCCGAAGTCTTGGGCACGGGTGATGGATGAACCTGAATTCAGATTAAACGCATTAAATTTTGATCAATTAAGTATAACAAAAAATACAAAAATGTTTCCTTACATGTCCCGTTGGTCGTATCACTTGTGAACTGCTAATACAACTGTTTATTGGAGTTCTGTTGGTATTTGTACTTGGAATCGAAGTGGATGCAACAGGCGGTGACGCTACCGACGAAATTGTTGCCTCGTTTTGTTTTAACTTTCGTTGAATATCCATTATTTTTATTATTTAATGTAAATAATTTAATAATGGACTACAACATTTTTTTGGCTGACGATTTGCTGGTACACCAATTCCTTTGTCAAAACAAAAATTTCAAGTCCTCTGTGAAATTTTACCGCCAGAGACAGAGCCCTTAAGGGATTCTGTACCTTTGTAACTTTCGAATTCCCAGTTCATGCATCAAATGGTGGGTTTCGTACAAATCCTCTCAAAATCATTGAATTGTTTTTGTAAAGAATTGAACGGCATTGGCCATTCTTTTCTAAATATTTTTTGAAGGCAACATATTTTATTCAATCTTTTTAAGAATGGTAACCAACATATTTCCAAATTCTGCCATTCTCACAAGTTTCACCAGAAACATTTTCTTGTTTGAAAAGCATAGGAAACTTTGTCAAAACATTTTGAATATCAACAAGAGTAATAGTCGGTATAATTTTTTGAATAAATGACAAAATTTCAATTTCCGTTGCTCCAAGAGGGCAAATTTGAAGATACGCCGACATAACTCCAATCAGTCTTACTTCTAGTTCAGATACAACGAACAAGGGGCTAGTTGTAATAGTAGTCGAACCTGCCGCGTCTTGGTTTGAAATATCAATACGGTCGTGGGTTGTGCAAAAGTCAGTGTTAATGTCAACGTTGGCATTCGCCTTTCGTAGCCTGTCTTCAATGCCACCGCTAAAGTGGGGCTGCAAGTGAAAACGTGTTACAAATGTAATAATCCTCACTTCAAAAAACAAAAAAAAAACTAAGTTACCTCCGCAGTCGATGGCAAACTTTGTTCGGTGTCTTCAGATTCCATTCTGATTTCCTATACAATAAAAACACGCTACTTTAACATCGTATTCGTCTATTCGTCTAGCCTTGTTTTCGTTAGAACAATTAATAAGCTAAATCGGTCGTTTTTCTCGCCGAAAAGTGAGAATTGTATCAGTTTTTAGCAATGGGCTTTGTAACCTCAGAATCAGAATCCGGAACTTCAATAACTTCAGTTTCGACTTTCCGCTTCCGCTTCGTTGATCCTAAGCATGTATTGTTGACACTGTTCGTAGCGCGTTCGTTGTCATTGTTCCAGACTACGTCAATTCCAGCCTCCTTCATTTCCTATATACCACATATTAGATAAGGGTTAAGGTTCAATGACCCATGGCAGAGGGAATTTTTGTTGACGTGATCCAATGAACCCAAGACGAATTTCACAATTTCATTTTTCACGTCAACTTATAATAATGGGTGGGACAATCTTGGTCTCGCCAACATTAGACATACGTCTGTAATATTTTTCCATGCGAGCATGATTCTACGTAGCGCAGCTTTTGATATCTCTTCATAATCGACAGGTTTTGGTTCCAATTCTGCACTAGTGATATCCTAAAAAATTGAAACTGAATGGTTAATACTTAAGTATTTTTCTTATTTTAGATTTTAAGCGGTATACCGGATTGACTGTAGAAGGAGCTGCTGTCGGACAAGAATTGAGCGTCGGAGCAATTGCCGGAAAAATGATTCCAGGAATTTCTAAAGTTTTCTTTTCTAATTCCCGTCTCAGTGGTGACAAGGATTTCTAAATAAGTCATCAAGTTTTGATTTTATTCTGTGTAACATTAAAAACATTTTACAAATCATGCTTACCTTCAAAAAACATAATAGTTGTGCTTTATGGGGGTGGGGCGAGTTTTTTAACAATTTTTCCAAAAATAACTCTTCGGTGATACCACCATTTAACAAACCATGAACCTGATCTTTGGAGAAGTAGAAGACTTTGTTTTTTTCACAAGCTTCTACAATAATTAGCAAAAATCTTCGGCACTTTTGAGCGAGGACGACGTCGGGCAGTGCCTGTAAAGTAAATAATTCTATTTCAATTAATATGTACATCTATTTTAATATTAAGTTAACTATATTTCTGTTACTATGTAATGAAATGACTAAGATATTGTAAATTACATACTTGCAGAGGTTTTTTGATTGAAGTCGATGTCGAAGTCTGAGGTCCTGATGATAGAAGAACCTAATTTTAGATTTAAACGTATTTAATTCTGACCAATTTACTAAAAGAAAGTAAGTAAGTAAGTAAGTCTAAGTACTAAAAGGTTCATTACATGCTCAGTTGGTCCTGGCCGTGACATAACATGTGAACTGTTACCAGTTTTGTTGACACGAGTTCCATTGGTAGTAGTTGGGATGGAGGTGACAAGTGTTGCCGGCCTCGACACTGTCGAAATTGATGCCTCGTCGTCTTTATTTAAACGTCCAATGTCCATTCTTCTTTAAAAGTAAACAATTATTATTTATTACACTACAAATTTATTTGATCATCTAATCTCTGATTCATTTATTTTGATGAAAAATCTTTCTGCGTTTTTTGCAGAACTTTACCGCCAATACAGGACTTAAAGACTCGACTCGAAGGCGTTTTTCTTTTAACTTTTGCTTTATCGCTCTGTTCAAAATTTTTGTACTCATAACGAGAGAAATGCTTTTGAAAGAATTTCTCATAACATTTAAGTTAAGTTCAAAACTTATAAGTAACAGTTAAAAGAAAAATTTTTTAACGGTACTACCAGAAATATAGCAGGCTTCATTAGAATATAGTAGAAACTTTATTTCACGTTGTAAAAGAATGTAAATAGGAATGAAGTACAATAAGAAAAAGATCAAATCTTAGAAATTGCTTTGAAATTCTCTGAAGTTGAGGACTTTCATAAATTTAAAATAACGATTGTAACGAAAAATAGTTGTTGAAGTATCTGAATTTGAATTGAAATTTGTATAAGATCCAAACCCTTTGGCTAGAGGTCGACGGGATTGGACCTAACATTATAAGAAAGTTATTGTTTGTAGGTTGAACAACTTTTGTTGACTACAACAGACAGATAGATATACACAACCGTAATTAAAACTGTTTAACTAATATGTTTACTTTTAGAAATTAGTCTATTACTGTTTTTTTTTGTGAAAAAAAAGTTTTATAATTTTTAGAAAAGAAAATAAAACAAATGTTAAGAAGCACGGCCACTTCTAGTTTTCGAATCAAGAATTAATATTTTCACTAGTGGCATTATATGGTGTGTCACTATTAAGAACATGAACATTGGTCAATTGAATATAACATCGATTATTGAAGTCCGTACTTCCTGCCAAAGTAGGAATACAATCATCTGGTGGGTTCTCAAGTTCAAAGACCATGAAAGTGTTGGTGGCTGGTGGTGGGTTCAAAAGTGAACCTGGCAAGTATAACGTTTGTTGAGGACCAACCAATGGCCAATACCTTCCCAAGTTAAATCCATTCACCCAGAGTAGACCCTATAAAAAGGTAATATATATGGACACAAAAATTGTGTTACCCGGGTAAAATTTAAGTCTTTTTAAGAAGCGTTTCTGAAAAAAAACAGCTATCTCACCCGACTCCATCCATTGAATCGAACAAATGTATCAAAAGGAGTTTCCCGTATTATTTTCTAAAAGCGGTAAGATGAAATTTCCGTAGTAAAATACAGTGGATCCTTGGCCACATCGCTGTCCTTGACAACCACCAAAATCATGCGTTCGCGCATATTTTTCTAGTACTCTTGCATTGAGTTCACCCAGTCTATAGTGTTTCCATCCTTGTACAAACCGGCTACCGAGTTGTACACCAGAACCCAGACCCTATAATGCCAAAAAACCAATAAATATAACAATGTTTTACAACTTCAAAATTCGAGTAAATATAATTTTTTTAAGATTTTGGTGTTTAGATCTGTTTTGAGAAAACCATTTATTCGCTTACCTTACTTTCACCTATGTGATGGGCCGTAACAAGGTCTGCCAATATTTTCTACTAGAATTGACAACTTTCCACCATTAGCAATAGAAATTGGAATCGTATAAATTCTTTCAGTCCGAGAAAGTATTCCAACTGCAACCTGTGCGACATAAGTAATATGGTTTCGTTCATTTTATTCTATATATGAAAAAATTAAAAAAATTTAAAGACCTTTTTTTTTTAAAAAAAAAACGGTTGCTTACCCCATCGACTGAGACGTACGCACGATCTTTAAGATTCGGAACAAAAAGCATGACAGGGTCGGAAGTAAGGAACGATATCGTGGTTTCGTATAAAACAAAACCAGAACTAAGTTTCAATTCTTCAAAAGACAACGGAGAAGAGCTACAAAAAAAGCATAAAAACTATGAAAAATTAACGATACATGTCAGAGCTTTTACGAAGACGTTACAAAAACTTACGAAGTGACCGGCGACGCGTCGAGTATTGGCAGAAGATGTGGATGCAGAAGATACGAAAATGGTTTCAATTGAACGTTGCCATAATCTCCTTTGGTTGAATTCTCTGGTTTTTCCTCTGGTACGGGTGAATACTGCAAAGAACACAATACAAATTTTGACAAATTGCTCCTATAACGTTGCGTAGCAACCCTAAGTTTGTTTCAGTATTACATCATTAAATTTTTAACATAATAAATAGCAGCTAAAATATAGAGGCTGTCAATAAGTATACAGTGAATTCTTTTCTTTGAAAGTAAATGAACTATTTTTTTTAATCACATATGATATGACTTGACGTATTTCCCAATATTTTTCTGTTGGGTCACCAGCTTCGTTCAACGGCGCATCGTAGTCATACGAAGTGGGACATGCTTCAATCATCCTAGCGTAGGATAAAGACAAATACATAAAATTTATAAAAATTACAATTCAATTTTATTAATTATTTTCACTCATTGTCAATGTTGGCTCCTGCTTTAAAACCAAACGAAGTTCCACCATAGAACATATACAAGTTCACATTAGCGCTTTGACTCAGCATATCGCCTAGAGTACTACTGACCGTCTCCCTTTTTGTACCACTAGTATAATGTGGCCTCTGCCAGTGGTCTAGGTCAATTAAGTGAATCAATTTAGTATCTACGCACATCTAGTCATTACACCATCATGCACTCACCAAGCCAACCGGTATAATATTCAGAGTTAACCAATGGTCCATTATTGTTGTACTTGCGCTCCAACGCAAACGCGGTATACATATCGAATTCTTCAAAGCCAACAACGTAAAAATATTTACACTATGACACCACACAGTAATATTGAACCAACGAACAATGCATTTTTCAAATTGAAGTTACCTGGACCAAAATCAACTGCAGATTGAAAAATAAATTGAATATATTAGTCCTAACAAAGAATCATGTGAATTCGGATTAAATCTTGGCAATATTTGTCCAGTGCTCAAACTTACCAGTTGCAAAGACTTCTGGGATCACACCGCATCTCAGGTACGAATCTCCAGCACCGTCCGTTGTGAACAAAGTAGTATTTTCTCCCAAATGCCTTCGAAATAAATTACGTAAAAATAATGGTGTAATTTTTGTCACAACCAAAACTTCCGTACTCGTTTTCAACCTGTAACAAACAATATAAATATAGAAAATTTTTAATTTAATTTAACTGTTAAACTTACTTGAACCATGATTACCGGCCCATTATTCTGATACAAGTACGGAACAAGTTTGGGCAAGAGGTAATCGAACCATTGTGCCACATAGTAGTTATAATCTATTTGACAATAATTCAAAATTATTAGTTGTATAAAAAATTAAGTGTGAATAGGTTGATATTTCATAAAAACTAACCCAAATCCGACGTTCTAAGTTGAATATTTGGTTTTCCCCAGAGTAACCAAGACGGTAACCCACCCATATCTCTTTCCGCATCAATGAAAGGACCTGGACGAAGAATGACCAAAAGGTCATTTTCTCGAAGCTTCTTTTAAAAATTCGAACAAATCCAAATTTCCACTAAAATCGTATTCCTCGGCAGGAGTGGGTTGATGGGAAGACCATTCGACATAACTGTAAATTTAGTAATTTCGACGAAAATTTTTATCATTTTCATTGAATTTTTTTAAATACAAAATCACTCAAATTTTTCGTATTAATTCTTACGTTTGTAGTGTATTGAGTCCAGCGAGTTTAAACTTGTGCATAATATCAGGCCATTTCTGACGCAAAGCCCGAAAATAATGAAATGATCCTGAAATGTAGCGAAATGGCTTTCCATCTTTTACGAATGAATTGCTTTCAATGCCAAAGGATCTGGAGGGCACTGATGTCGCCGACGTACCTCTACTGATCAAAACGACGCAAGTAGCAACTAGTAGCGTTAAGATTGCACAAAAATTGTTGTATTTACAAAGTGGAAAAGGCATGTTCGATAAAGTTGAATTGACAAATGAAAAACTTCAACTTTTTTTTAAAAATAAAGATGAAGATTATTTCGACAGATTTGGGTGTGACGGTCCAGTCGTGTTGGTATTTTTAGTCTGCTGCACTTTGACTTGAGAGATAAATAAATGACACAGAGAAGT
>JABASK010000542.1:0-13766 GCA_019776465.1 Rambutanura hunanensis | reverse complement strand
CCAATTCTTTTTAAACTTTTATTTTTGACTCCTTTGAATTTAATTGTTCCTTTTTGTTTTTTAGTATTGGATACTTGAGGAAGAAGTTTAGGCATATGAAGTGGTGGGTAAGATGGAGATGGTGGAGTAGGAGGTCGTAGATATGGTGAACTTTGATGGAATGTAGTTAAAGAATTAGTTCCTGGTGGATGAAAAGCTTGTTGATGAGCTTTTAATTTGTGTAGTGACATGAGTATCCTTGGACAATGGTTACATGCAAAGTAAAAAGTATCAAAGTCCTTTTGTAATCTTTCTGCTGCCAATGCATTTTGTTTATCCATGAATGTGTCGATAGGATCTTCTAGATCAGTGTCCGTGTTATCCGTGTCAGATAGGGTCAAAGGTGAACAAGTCATGTTCCCTTCACTTATTCCATACGTATCCATGCTAACAAACATTTACACATTCAAATAATTGTAGAATGTAATAGGAGATTATAAGAAGTGGTTTCCTCTTCTATTAACTTTCACTGATTACTAACAAAGTAATAGTTAATTAATGAATTCCTTTTAATCTAGTTCTTGTTTCTTTTTGGTTTATAAGTTATACTTTTACTTTATCATTTTACAATTTGAAAATGTGAAGAAGAAGAATAGATCAATAAAAGCGGTGGTGGCGGTTTGGACTATATTATTCTAAATATTAAATCTAGAAATTTCTCTTTCGTTTCAGAGAGGGAGTTAAACCTCAAATTATACTTATTCCTCATAAATATAAACTACACTACAACACCAAAAATTAAAAGCGTAGTAACTTACTACGCTAAGATTACTACGCTAAGATTCTTACTACTAGTAAGAATCTTAATCTAAGAACCTTAATCCATAAGGTGTATTTGTTCAAAAACAACGTGTTTTTAAGAACATAGATACGGTTTCCTTGTTGCCCTTTTTTTAAAAAATTGTAACCGCTCGCTGCATTCTCCGTTAATCTTTATTCATGGTTTAGTTAGTAAATAATGCTCAACACAATTTTACTTTTTTAACTTTTGGGATTCATTCAAGAGGAATCCGAAAAATTTCTCCTCGTGTACTAGCCATATCACTTCCACCAAAAGTATAAATGGAGTTTGACCTTGGGTCAAAAATGACAGCTGTAGTATCCAAGTATTTGGGAAGATTCGTTACCATGGAATGTTGGGAAATGCCGGTATTTGAATCAAAAGTAGTGAGGTGATGATGTTTTGCAAATGCTGGGTAACCACCGACTACATATGTTAAATGACCATTAGCTGCAGCCGCAGGTGTTACTAATTCAGTTGAAAGACTTTCGTCTACTTTATCCACATTTAAGGTCACGGGGTCAAATTTTGAAATTTGTGATGAAAAATATCCGTTAGTAACTCCACCAAAAATAAAAGCGGCATTAATATTCCACGTCGCCGTAGATCCGTAGAGAGTCGTTCCTAAGTCACCAATAATTTGAGACTCAAATGTCGTAACTGAAAATCGAACTATGGTTGGATACGGAAATCCATAACCTTGACCCTTTAATAATAAAAAATAACATTTTAAATGTTGACAAAACATATTTTATATTTCAAAAGGTTAGTATTCCTATTAAATGTTCCTTACACCAAATAAGTAGATGTGACCTCCAACTGGGTCAAAGGCTGAAGACTGTTGGGCAACAGGATAAGGTAAATTTGCAATTTGAACAAGTCTTGTCTCCTTTTCCCCTGATAACATGTAGACTGAATTCAAATAGTTTTGCCTACTAAATCCTCCAAAATAATAAATATTTCCATCAAGGTCAATTTCTGCTGAACCATATCCCAAGTCTAATGGAAAATGATTTATAGTTGTTACTATTCCAGTCTCGAGGTCAAATCGCCAAATCCCATCTAGTTCTTGACTACTATTTCTTCCACCTAAAATAATTACAGAATTGTCCCTGTCGTGTCTTACAGCTGCTGACCCGGCACATGGAATGGGTAAATGACCTCCCACAAAAGCTTCTAGTGCCGTACCAAAATGAAAGTAAAACAAAATGACCCCTGCTATTTGGTAAAACATGATTTGACTTGATGAAAAAGAAGCATAATTTAAAATTGTTGAAGCATTTAAACCTATTTACAACAACTTTATTATTTTCAAGTACATTTTGTCCAAAGCACTTGACTAGAATAAAATTCTATCACAAACTAACGTCACACTTCTAACTAAAATGCTTTAGCCTCTCATGAATTTTTGAAGCGTATGAAACTCGGGATAAAAAGATATGACCTTGGAAAGGTGAACCAAGTTTCATATGTTATCATGTTATTCGCTCACACTCAGTTTTTTTTGCACTCTTCAAATTTTCTTTCCAATTTCCTGGTTTTCTCTTCAACTTCTTTCTCATATTTTTCAACTGGAAATTTGTGATGGTTTATGTAATAAGTAAAAAGGAAGTCAGAACTTGAAGTCTATTTTTAGTTTGGTTTGAAGTTTTTGCACATGTACAAAATTATATACAAAGTCCACGTTATATTTTCAACACTTTGTGGATTGTTTCTATGAAGTAGTAGAAGCCTAAATAAGGAATAGTAAAATAAATCCATTGCAAATACAATCGTATGTCACTTACTTTTTATAGTACACCTTCCAACATGCAACCGAAAATCCTTTCATTTTCGATTTCTATGTCCTACGTCGGTTACTTTTTTCAAAAATTCATTTTGTACAAATTTAATGAGTTCAAAGTTCAAAGGATCAAAGTTCTTTGCTAAAAACTCCATACTCCCAAATTATTCTCACTTATTTAGTCGTACTAAAATTAGGTTAGTATATGTAGGAAAATAAAAGGTTAGGAATAAAGTTTTTCATTTAATTTTATATTGAGACCAAAATGTTTGTAAATTCCTCTGAATTAGTACTGGTGAATGATTAATAAAGAAGTGGTAGAAGGAGAAAGGAAAAGTGTCTTTGTTCTCAAAAGTAAAAGGGTGATGGGCAAGAGGCTACAAGAACTTTTTGTTAAAATATAAGAACGCATCAAGACTGTACCATCACATATAACCTATAGCATATGACACCCAATAGGTATTCTAAATGCACAACTATAGAAGTAAAATTGTTGCATTGCTATACCTATCTACTACATAGTAATACGTTTTGCATAAAAAACATCCAATTTCACTTTTCCCAGCACAGGCTTTTTATCCTCGTTCCATATTTTTTTTGTGAGAACGGACGAGAAATGAAAAGTAAATTGAATTCTAAATTACATGCTCGTTTTTAGAAAAGTAATAAGACGAGTGTTTAGGTTTACATTACCCTACACCAAACTAAAGGTTTTTCTCTTTGCAAAATTTTAACGGCAAAACATCTTCGTTTTTAGAATAAATTATGCTTTTGAAATATGGTTTAATTAAGGTTCCAAGATTACGTAAATTGACTAACTTAATAATATAAATTATAATACATATTCATACGTCATTGTAAATAAATTTCGTGTATTGCGTTTTTGTTAACTGGGTAAACTGGGTAACTAGGTTTTGTTAACTAGGTTATTGTGTAAGAAGATTGACTTTAAAGTAAAGTTATAATATTTTGAGTGTAAGAGTAACTGTATAGTTTTAATAATTTAAGACAGGAAGTAGTTACATAGGTCATAACGTTGCGTGTAATTCCATATACTGTTAGTAGGTAGTAAGTAAAGTAAGTAAAAGTTTATATATGAGAGTGAAAGGGAGTCAAAGTAAAAGGGAGAGAAAGTTCATGCATGTTCCTTCCTTATTCTATTGATTTCTAAACATTCTACGTCTCTTTTTTATTACTCATTTTTACTTTTACTCATCTCTCTCTCTCACTCACTCTTTCCAAGAAAAAAAACACTTACATTTCATTATTCCAACATAGAACATCTACTCTTTAAAATTGAGGAAATTATAACATTAATTTTTTTCATTTTGAAGTTTGGTAGATCTAATGGCTCTAGCAGCGGCGGCTTGCACTGGCGGAATGCATCGTCGCATTCCAAATCAGGTGACAAACTTTTAATTTCAGTTACGTATCTTCCTAAATTCCAAATAATTGAACTTGATATATTCATAATAAATAAGGTTTAACAAAGGAAAAATTCAAATTAATTATTTCATGTATGGATTTACTGAATTACAAGGGTGCAATGTCATCTGCTGACAAGGAAGTAGCCGAATCCAGAAGAGTGAGACAACTTGGTAATGATTTATCAGATGTACTTGTTCAATTTTTAACAATTTCTATATATACGATTAAAAATAAATAGATTATTATTTTGTTTAGGAAATGTTCAAGTGTTTTTAATGATTGATTTTTAATAATTTAGAATACAAATCTAAGGTCATTGTTTGTGGAAACGGTGGTCTCGGAATGAATTGCTCTTGTTCCAACTTGGTTTTTGTTAAGAATGGAAATATATTTCGTGGTGGAGAAACAATAGAAGCAACTTACTTACCAGTATCAACACCTATCAATTTCCCAGATTTAAATGGTAATGTTTAATTTAAACAAACCTTAAAATTTCGACTTGAAGACTACAAGTTAAAAAAAGTAATTTTGTTATGTGAATAATAAGGTGTGAAAATGGAACTTGAACTTAAAATGTATTACAAAGATCCAGCAGCACAAATGAGCTATCTTGTCAGACATGACAAATTCCAATTAGGAGATGGTAAATTATTACTCACATTTTTCATGCAAAAATATGTCAAAGTAAACCAAATTTGAAAATTAGAAATGCAATATTTTGAAAAGTGATAAGCGTAACAAGTAAATTTTTGATTGATTATGTTTAGGATGCACAAAACATGTCGTGGGAGGAAAGAAACAAGAAATCAATTATAAATTTTCTTTTACGATTCCACCAGAATGTCCTCCTTCATATGAAGGAACATTTGGATCATTAACTTATACTTTAACAAGAATGGAACATCAGAGTGGACAAGATATTCATTCATTTGATTCAGTTCCCCTTATTATTTTATCAAAATTAGTTCCACAATGGGAAAATCATCAACTTCTTATTCAACCAATGTTTGCACACAAATCACTTTCTCCCTTTTTATTTGGTGGAAAAATACAAATTAGTCTTAATACTGATCATCATTCTTACCAACCTGGACATTTACTTCAATTTGCACTCAACGTCAAAAATGGAGGTGGAAAAGGAATTAAAAGAATGACATTACAATTACAACAAGTAAGTGGAATATTAATAATATTGAACTACAATTTATTTAAATATATTTTTGTAATTTATTAATATTTCTTTCAGAATGTAATTTTTAATTGTGGTGCTGGGATTCAAATTGAGAAAAGTTTATTTCCACAAGAAAACGGTCCAAGTGTATTAGGTGGATGTGTTGAAAACTGGTCAGGTACTTTAAATTTAAATTATAAACATTTGGAAGCATCGACTGGAGATAAGGCATTTAATCAAATACGTAATGCAAACAAAATGGACTTGGACCTTCCGTCCATAAATTACGAATATTATTTACGCGTAAGTTGGAATTTATAAAACAAAATTATTATTAATAACAAAATATATATTATAAATAACCTATACTTTATTATTTTTATTTGCTTTGTTTTAGGTAACATTTGAAATGGGTGGAAGTCTGGTATCCAACATAATGGAAGAGTTTCCAATTGATATTGGAACTCCGTTATTGGAAGAGTCAGAGTGTGAAAATAGAGAACATTTATATAATATGTCTCGAAGTGAAAGTTGGATAAGTAGACTTGATGAAAATGAGAGAATTCCGTTAGGACATGGAGGAAATCAACATTTGTCAATGATGAGCTTAGCACCTTCCCTTCCAGATTATGAAGCTGCAACTGCCACGGATACTCATCATTCTTCTTCTCATCAAACTAGTAGTGGTAACAAAAAGTTATCAAAAATAAATTTACCAAATCAAATTATTTTATTTACCAACTTTTAATATTTAATGTTATAAACTTTCATTTTTCGTTAAGGCACACATCCTCCATCGTACAGTTGCCTTCAAATTGAATGTCACTCAATCACGGTGACTAACGGAGTTACGGAATACATTTAAATTCACATTCTATTAAATTAATTAAGCATGTTTACGTGTACTTACCTAAAAATAATAAGTTAATTAGTCATTTCCCTTTTCAGGTTCATACAAAATGAAATTTAAAATTGTATGAAGGGAAATGAGAATGACGTTGATTTCTAACTTTGATTTCATTTTAACATTTCTAATCCTTTTAAAATTAAACTAACTTCCAAAGGAAAAACTAAAACAATTATTCTAAATGTTAACCTAACCTTAATAAATTCTCACTGCTGTCGTAGAAATGAAAACATGATGAAAGTGCGACAAATACAAAAGTTAATTATTAGTAAATCTTACCTAAGTACTATAAAACTAAACACTTGGTAAAATTTAACCATTTCATTTAAAGACAAAAGCCTCTTAATCGACCGGTAAAATAAGAAGGGTTGAGTACGAGTGCGGGAAATTTGGAAGTTTCAAACTTATCATGTTTCAAGTTGAGAGTTCCGTCCGACATCCGATCCGATCTGTGACCGATGACCGACTCAAATTCACTTTTTAGTACATTAGAAAAGTCATCATGGACAAAGGTTCATCTCATTCACTTCCTTCAATTTTTAAAGTACTAAATTGTTCAAACACAGCCATTTCATTATCTTTTCAACATCTGATCTCTGATGTCTTCTACAGTTTTGTTTATATTGGGCAATAACAGTCGTCCACTCTTTTAGTGTTTAGGCAATCTTTTCTCCATTTCTAAACTCGAAGACTTGTATAAATCTTTAGAAACTCTGTGACCTTTGACCCATTGGATAGATTGTTAGTTAGACATGTTGAACAAAGTTGAACCAAGAGTGGAAAACAATTCACCGTCTATTTACATCCCACGCATTATCCGTTACTTCCTTTTTTTGATAACACGAATGTAACATTATAATAGTAAACATGATTGGAGGAACCATACAAAGTAATATGGAAATGTGGTTGGTAAGTAACAGTATCAGAGATTTATCGTTTTGTATTCTATAATTCATTAACTTCCAGTTTGTCCTAACAACTAGCAATGAATTTTTGTTTTAGGTTTTGTTTTGGTAAAGGAGGGTTGGGTGGTGCTTGAGCGAGATTTGATTTGATTTATTCAATTTGACCTTCATATGTCCAAAATGGCCAAATGTAAGAAAGCCAGACGGTATCTCCCTGCTCTTGTCGCTTGGTTTCTTCTTCTCTCCATTACATCGCTTTTCTATGTATTTCCGTAAGTAGACATCTTGACGTTTATTACTCACTTATAATTAAATAGTACGTGACGTGGAATCTGGTCATTTGTTTTATTGTTAAATATTACAGGGCTCAATGGTATTACCGTGAGCAGTCGATATGGATACTTATCGGAGAAGGTGCTCTGACTTTGATAGTCGTTTCCATGTTCTCCCTTGCCACTTTTATGGACCCTGGCATAATTCCCAAAGGTAACTTAAAGACTCAATTTTAAACTTTACCTTTAATATACTAGTTTACTGTTAGTGAGCGTTTAAGTTTTGAGTGAGTGATAAGATTGTAGAATTGAATGAAATTACTAATAGCTCCGAATGGAGAGGACAACAATGATGACCTGACTGCGCCACTCTACATTACTGCTGACGTTAGAGGAATCTCAGTTAGAATGAAATGGTGCATCACTTGCCAATTTTATCGTCCGCCACGATGTTCTCACTGCAGCATTTGTGACCATTGTATTGAGGTAAAAATTATAAATTCAACTTATATTAAAAAACACGATTCTGCAATTAATTGTTTTTCGTATAATATTTAACAGACTTTTGACCACCATTGCCCATGGTAAGGCAATTCATCATAAATTTTTTTAAATCATCTTAATTTACAAATGGCAAAATTTAAATGTTTAATTTTGAAATGTATTTTAACTTTGTACTTTTTGAGGGTGAACAATTGCATTGGGCGTAGAAACTACCGTTACTTTTTTGGATTTCTCATTTCTCTCTCTCTTCACATGATGTCTGTATTCAGTTTATGCTTAATTTATTTACTTCATCACACTGACCGGATATCACATATGGCAGATTATCGACTCTTTATTACGTTAGTCAAAATACACAATAATATCATCTCTTTATTAACTTCAAATAACTAACGAATGTAAAGAAACCTAAGTATTTATAATGTTGAATTATTTAGGATTTTCATAATGGTTTTGGATTCGATATTGTGGTTCCCTGTCTTTGGTCTCGCCGTCTTTCACGTTGTACTTGTCTCACGTGGAAGGACTACAAATGAACAAGTTACGGGAAAATATGCTGGAGGATTTAATCCTTACTCCAAAGGATGTTTGTCAAATTGCTACTTTACACTTTGTTTTCAACCATACCCTCTGTAATTAAACAATAATTTATCAATAATATTTTAAACAATGTTATTTGGACCTTATTACTTATTACTAGGTTCAAATAACATTAGTTTAATATGATGACATGCAACTAAACACAAAGTCCTTTTTCATTATTAACTTTTTTTTTTATAATTTATTTTTAGACTTTTGAAATCAAAAGGAACAGGAAAGGATATGACAGTTTTATATGATGCATCACCTCCTAGTCATGGTCCAGGAGAAAGTCACATACCTAAAAATTATGGAAATAATTCCATTCAGCAAGGAAATCAGGTAAAAGTTTACACAGGTCATCCCATTACAAGAAATTCAGTTCAAAAATCAAGAAATGTCGGCCTTCCCACTCTCAATTCTACTCCTAGAGAAACAGATTATCGACTGGTAAGATATACCTAAACACTTTCAGTATTAACGTCTTTCTCTGTCACACGGGATGTTCTCAATTTGGGTGTGGGGTTCGCTTTTAGCAAATTTATAAAACTTAAACCTCATTCACTCATTAACTCATTCAGTCTTTTACTCTTTAATGCTTTTTCATTAATATTCATTTTGGGTTTCTTGGTTACAACCGACAAAGTGCTTTCGTATTAGGCAAATTGACATTTTTACCAAATCTAACGTTTTTCAGCTAGTAAGATTAATATTTTTGGTTGTTGCAATTTTTTAATTATAATGTTTTTTTTGTTTTGAGATGATACCACAACGTGAGGCTGGGGATCATCACGATCTTGAGCTTGGACTTCAATCTTCTCAAAGTTTGGACTGTGAACCACCTCAAGCAGAAACGAGTTTTCTAATGATGCCAAAAAATTCGTTTCCACATGGATCACCTCATCCCAATAGACAAACGTATGTTTGATTCAACAAATCATCCTCCTCAACCCAAACTAACACTCAAACCTCAATTATTATTCTTCTATATTGTGGTGGAGCATGAACATTCTGCATTTTGTCCGTAATTTTTGTTTCCATATTCTTTTCTTTATTTGACCTTGCCTTATTTCAAAGCACTACCTACTTTTTTTTGCAAAACCGTAAGTAAAATAAAGTCTAAGTTTGAATATTATTAATATTACTATTATTTTTTGTAATAGTAAGGATATGAGATCGGGTGATTGTACACAGACGTCCATGGAAGGTTCGATGCAAGAAAGAATGCGAGCAATTGGAGGAATTCCCACTCCTTTTACACCCCCAACTACAAGTCCCAAACATTCTTACGGAAATAAACAATTATCCTCAAAATTGACTCATGCTAATACGGATCCAAGACTTAAAACTCAATCCCATTATACAGAATCTCAATTATATCCTGACCCAAGGGACTCATCATCAGTAAGAATACTTCAACTTGCTAGTTCTCCACAACGAGGGTCATATCAGTGGGCAGATATTTCACCAGGTGAAGGTCAATATCAACACTCTAACTCAAATAATAGAATAGTTGGACAGACACTAAGAACTACTTCCACTTCATCCGAATTTCCTCATAGTAGAGGTTTCTACTTAGGACATGCACAACGTCAACCTCCATCAAATCAATCTCTTCATCAACAAAATCAACGTCCTGTAGATTTTGTTAGAGCCCTTGAAATTTCTGAAGCTGCTGATAATAATTATGGAGGCGAGAGACAACGGAGGTTTCATAATCGTCCAGGAAATGGATCTCCAGGAGATAATAGAGATTTGAATTCTGTTTATGACATGAATTATGAAATTTCAGTTTAAAACATTTACAAAGTTAAGGAGAGGGGTCTAAACGTTAAATAACTTGTAGTCTTTAACAAAGACAAAAGGACGGGGGAATGAAGAATAATTATGATTCTGTCTTTACTTTTTGAGCATTTAAGTTTTATACAAGTACAAAAGTGTTAAGTAGAAATTGAAGATTCATCCATTCATGATAACTCCTTAACCTTCTCTCTTATATTTTACTCTTTATTTACAAATTTCTGTAATTTAAACGTTTGGGTTTGTTCTAATCACAATCTTTCTTTTTTCGCAGAACCTCTTACTTTTAGTATATTTCACTTTTTCTTGCCTTTTACATAAATCTTCATTCTAATTTAAATTATACTAACAAAAATCTTGTCATTAAGTTAATTTATTCAGAGTAAATGGAACAAAAAGAAACAAAATTAAAAAAAAACTTGTTGAAATTTTTCATTATTATTAAATGTAGTTTCTAAATTAATAGAGCTACATAAATAAGTTTCTTCGTTCACAATCTCATGCTTTACGATACTGCTCCTATAAAAAAATCATTTTTCCAATTTAAAATTCGTGTTTTTATAAATGTTTTTATTAATTGACGTATCGGAATAATAAATTGAAGAGCGTATTAGAGACAAATTTGTTAGCCATATTAATGGAATGTGAGACATAGTACTGTACTGATATTCTTTTATGCTACTAATTTCCTTCTCTAGTTAAAACCTATAACTTGGTTAGCACTACAATTCATTCTAGAACTTAACTTGGATTTGGTGCAATTCCATACAAGAGTAACAAAACGTGATAAAATATATAATGTGTAGTATATAGTTTTGATTAACATTTTGAATAGAATATGTTATGGATGGAGAGGTCTAATTTCCTTTTTTCTTTGAATTTCCTTGTCCATTCATCATACTTACATCTTTTTTAGGCGTGGACCGTGGACGACGACTACTAAGATTGGTGGACTTGAGGGAAATTAAAGAAGGATATTGTTCTTCAAAACTCAAACCTCGCTTTCCTTTCTTCACTCTTAAATCCATTCCAGTTTTAGACTATGAAGTTACAATAAACATTTAAGTTAGAGACAACATTAAAGAAAAAGAAATGATATGAATATTACTTTCCTTAATGTCAAAAATTGTATTTAAAACTACCTTTAATTTTTTGAGAAAAGTTGGATCTTGCCAATCCGTTTCTTTAGACTTGACGTTTTCCAGTCTCTTTGTCTCATATTCCACGTCACCCGGCTCAATTGCTTGTCCTTTGTCGTCACGTCGAATCATCTTTCCATGAAATGGACACTACAAAACTTTGTATAGTTAATAAGATGAACTGCCTACTACTTTCTAAAATTTTTAAAATGAAGGCGTTCATGAAGAACCTGGAAAAAAGTACTACACTAGTTTTAACAATTACGTAAAAGTATAGAAAATTTGAATTTATTCTAACTTTTTTGAGATCTCTGCGTGGACATAGTTTCCCTCGTCCAATAGGAACTCGGCAAGCATCAGGTAAAGGAATAGGAAGTTTTCTAACCTCATCAACGTCATTATTAGAAACTAAGAGGTTAGTAGGTTCACATGAACTAAAATTATGACAATACAGTTTTCATTTAGTAGTTAAGGCTTTTGTGGAAAAAATAATGACAAGTTAACCTGGTAAAACATGAAAGTTGCATCCATTCAGGAACTGTTCCACCAACTTCTTCAAAGTCTGAATCCCTTTCACTTTCTATGAAAAAATTGTGTGTTTTGGAAGAACAAAGCGAGTTTTTAGAACATGGAAGAATAAAATACTTTTTACCTGAACTACTACTTTCCCCACTATTTGTCACGTTGAGCCTTTCGTACCTTGATTTTTCAAAATTGAGCCTCATTTTCATTTCCTCCATCCGACATTCAAAAGCAGGATTGTCTGTTAATTAAACAAAAATATATAACCTAACTTCCTGGGTTGCATTTTGTTGGCTAATTTTGTTAGTATAAATATGTTAGTAATTTAGTACTTGTGTTACTTTACAATTACTGACTCATTTACTATACTTTCATAATCCATTTAACAAATAATGTATGTTACCCAGAAAAATATGTTGAGAATGAGGTGAGTCGAGCCATCTTTCAATCCATGGCAAGTACCTAACACTGATTAATTTGTAGAGACCAAGTAAGTTATCTAAAATGTCATCATTGTCTTCATTTCTGATGATGGTAATAAGAGCATTTGGATATATCATGACTGGAACTGAACTAAGTGAAGACTGTGGCCGCTCTTTTTCCATTTCGTCACGACATTCCTTATCTACACCAATCCTAGAAAAATTGGGTACGACCAGTTGAAAACAAGCCTTAATTTCATCCAATGTCCGATTCATTTCAATTTCCATTTCATCAAATTCCCGTTTTAAAATGTCGAGACACATTGTAGCGGAACCTTTTATCCTTTTTTGACACCTTTCTTCCTCAGACAACAAATCCGGCCGTTGTGGAGGTGGTAAGGAAATCTACAAAAATATAATTTGAATTAACACACTGTTAATTATTATTTTGATATAAGAACTCTACCAACCCCTAGTTCTTGTGAAATAAAAGTGAATGTTCTGGACAAGGGACGAGGTACTACACTAGTATAGTCTGCGTCGGAACAACTCTCATATTTCTCTTTCCACGTCCCCAACATTTTTAACGCTTTCATTTTCAATTTAGTAGCCACGAATTGAGGTCGTAGTGGCTTCGGCTTCCTTTTTTGGGGTACTTTGGTCTCTAATTGGACAGTTAATTTGACAAACGTCATGAGAAGATCGTAATTGTTGAAAAAGTGGTTGATAATTGGCCTGGACTTCCTGTTGCGCAACATGTGATGATGGAAAAATGAAAGAAGATTAGGTTAGGTTATCTGGATGCACAGTTTATTAGTGTGTGTACACTTACTCCAGAAACTCGATAAGCAGAAGTAGAGAACTAAACCGAATTTGCGCATGGTCAATACTCATCTGATCGAAAATGACATCCAAGCACAATTTTTCATCATTGTGACACCTGCGTACGAAAATCGAGAAAGTTGTTATTAATCCTGTATGATTTTAAACGTAGACATAGGTTTTTCCAAAAAGGATTGTAACTATATAACTAATCTTAAGTCTAACTTTTAATGTAACACCTAGCACGCATGAAAACCTAAATCCGCTAAAGTCCTGCGGATAACCAGAATTTGTGCCCAATGAATGACTAGTATACAAAACCCTCAAATAAATACCTGATGCCTTTGAACAAAGCCGTGATACAGTTTGGGTCCAATTCCTCTTGTCCAGTTGTTGTGAGGTCGTCAATTATTTTTGTCATGGACACCTTCGCATTGTTCTTTCCCATTCCCAGCATATGTTCTCTTTGGGAGTTAGACTTGGCCATCATCCCTTTATAACTTCAAGGTCGTACAGCGACAAATACTGAAACACTGAAAGTAACTAATAGAGAGACTTGGCCATTTAATTTATATTTATATAAATAACAGAAACTTAAAGCGGGAAAGCAAGACCCGCCTTTAAAAGGCGTTAACAATGTCCGTGGGACGACGTTGTGGAACAAAAAAAATTGTTCACTTTCTGTATCTTTT
>JABASK010000541.1:0-13770 GCA_019776465.1 Rambutanura hunanensis | reverse complement strand
TGGGTCGCTTCTTTGGTTTTCGGGGTGGACTTCGAGACTTTTGTCTTGTGTCTCGGGGTTTCGATTTTGAAGGATGTCTAGAGCTCGTACGGGAGTCTGATTCCTTCGTCCTTCTGTTGGATGAGCTTGTGCCCTTAGTTGCCTTTGTTACAGTAATAGGGGGTACTGTTTTCGATGAGGAAGCTGTGGGCTTCACCGTAGCTGTCTTATTACTGTCCGGTCGCTTAAGAATAACAATTTTTTTTTCACGAGGTGGAGATTTGCTGGGTCGTGCTGGTTGGACAATTTTGGTTTGAGTAGGCTTCAGTACCGGCTGAGGGGTAAATGTCGGTTTAATGGTGGGCTTCGGTTGAGGTTCATAGACCGGCCGCTTCGGAATTTTTACCGTGATGTGGCTTGCAGCTTCCGCAGCGTAAAAGTCCCTGGTTTCTAATGGCTTCATAGGTTTTGACGACGTAGGGGTAGGTTTTTGTTGTGAAGCCGTTGGGATCGGTTTTTGAGACTGCTTGTCTTCAAGCTCTTGAAGCCTTTTCATGATGCAGTCCAGTTGGGTACGTGAAACCGTGGTGGTGGGACTTTGAATTGCAGTTGACCGTGGTGGGGATTTTACGGCTTCCGCGTAACTTGGCAGGGTAATAGTAGGAGTGGGTTTTGAAGACGTTGGTCTTGAAGCCTTCTGTATTTGGGCTTCCTTTCCAACAATGACAAAAAGGGGGTCTGGTGATACTGAAGCTCCAGGAAAAATGAAGCTTCCAGAGGATGTGGGACGCTCTTCAGCCCTGTACGTCTTAGTCGGTGTTCTTCGCTCTTTCAAAGTAGAGAAATCCATCAGCGGTTGGGGTGCTGATTGTGGGTAGTAATCTTTTCGACTTTTTAAGTCCTTGGGTTCGGTTCCGCTACCAATTTTGTTGGGCTTTCGTGGCGGCGATGCGGCTCGAAAACGTGCTTGGTTACTAGCCGATTCGGTGAACTCGAACCGCGGGTTGAACAGGATTCTATTCCTGTAGGGATCACGACTAGCTGGAGAAGGACTATTTGAGCTTCTCTTCGGTTTCGGCGACGACCGGTTAGACGACGTATTCCCGGTATGTTGACGGGGGGAGTTGCGGTCTTCTTCTTGGTGACAGTACGGGTTTTGGTTTCGAGGAGTAAAAGTCTCCCTGCTCGAATAGTCTGGTTGAATTGGGCGGTGGCTTCGGTTATCTGCCTTGGTTCGCTGATGAGTTCGACTCGATTCTTCTTCAAAGTGACGAGGTAGAACCGAAATCGGTTGTTTTAGTTTTTGACGGCTTCTACTAGCTGGAGAAGGGCGATCATCAATCGCGTATCGCTGGTGAATCGACAGGTCCTCTTCTGAGTTTTCTTCGACTGGAGCCCTTACATCTCCATTCGTACTTGCTTCCATCATTCGCACATATGACGGTCCTCCTCGCGATAACCACTCATCTTCATTGAGGCTACGTCGAAGAGGGTAGCGGAGTACGGCGTCTTTTTGGGCCAAAAGGTTCGTCAAAAGTTCAGTGACTCTGGCTGTGTCTCTCACGCTCTCAAGGTAAATCTGATAGGCTTGTTGGCGTTCGACTGACGAAGAGTCCCACAGCTGGCCTTCCAGGCCCTTGGCCTTTGCCTCCTGTTTTACCATGCCGAACCAAAGTTTGTAGGACAATTCGCGATTCCTATTCGTTGAAACGTTGACGCGGGGGTCCCACTTGCTACTCATTTTCTGAAATCAAGATTCAGAAAGTTAGTGTCATATTTAGAGATAAATTCTCCAGTGGGCTCTGGACGAAGTAGTTCATTATTGACTACTAGAAGCATAGAAGATAAGCGTTAGCAAGCAAAGATTGGAATAGGTGGTAGAACCATAAGAATTGTATTCATTTAGGGGTTTTAGTTATGTGGTTCTTAGTATTCAATTTTTGGGTACATTGGTTCAGGTTTGGGTTTTGACTTATGTTTTTTTGGTTCTTTGGTAGTTTCGAACGGAGCTACCATTACCGACATTGGGGCAAAGGGTAAATTTTCTTGCACTAGCTCTGGTGCTTGCGCTTGGCTTACGATTTCGACGAGTTCCGATTCAGGAACAGAGGGTGGAGCCGGGTTACGTTCTGCGGGTGACTTACTTACGCGATCTTTTAAGCGTTTTCCTAATCTAAAACCGACACAAAGGCAATGAAATATTTTCCTTCGAAAAAGGTACACGATTACAACAAGTAACGTGACTATTATCAGAGCCACAACCAATTTTCGAAAAAAGACTTCCACGGGACTAATGATGGTATGTCTTAGGGTTTCCAGGATATTAATCTGATCTCCTCGGAGATGTTTCCCTTGGGTTTGGTCCCTCAAAATATCATCGATTTTATATCGACTTCGTAGGTCTCTAAGAAGAGCATGTACCGAGTCAATGGCCGATATTTCTCGTTGGGAATAAACACCCGGCGCGTCAAACGTCAAAGGAGGAAGGAATGAGGTGTTCATACCCTCCCCTGGTCTTGGTAAAACAGGGATCGAAGTTACTATACTTCTGTTGGTAAGATGAATAACTATGTTACCGACATCAAAATAAAATTCCGGTGCGGGACAGTTCGTAGGGGTGGGAACGTCCACTATTTCATGCGATAACGGAACTAAATATCCTAGTCGCTGGTCCGCTGATTTTGAAACAAAACGAACAGGAAATTCCACGATACAATCGTTCCGTGGAACCATCATGTAGTTGTGAACTTTTTCACACGAAGTCAGGCTAATTATATCCCCTTGTACCAACGCCTTCACAGATCGCGTATGTAACAACGTTCGTAGTAGGATACTTGGATTCCCACTTTCGGCAATTGATAACAACATCTCCAGTTGGCGCTTGTTAATTTGACAAATTTCAGTGTGGAGGAGGTGGATTGCATAGTTCGTCTTCTCACGTACAAGCGTGTACAGAAACTGAAGACGACTATTAATTTCATTGGCTGGCATGAATCCGATGTTACCTTCTCCGACACCTTCTTTATATCGGTCTTGGTACTTGCTGTAAAGGTCGAAACGGGTAGATCTACCATTTACGGTTACGTTGGACCCGTGCGTGGAAGTTCTTCTTTTCCGGCTCGCTGACCGTACTCTAATAATTCTATCGATTACTCGAGTAAGTTCAATGTCGGGGTGTATCTCGTCTGATTTTGGGGAAGCGACTATAACTCCTTGGGAACTGATGCCCATACTTAAGTTACAAATCATCATTGGAGTAACATCGGTTAGGGCCATTGAATTTTCAGGACAACTGATGCGGTTACCTGTTTTCAGGCAGAGAGTAGTATCTCCTTTACGTAGTTTGCACTTTTTAAATTTAGATGTGTCCCAAATTACGTATCCAAGCTCACTTGGACAGCTTCCGCTGGAATATTTACACTCATCTAAAAGTGTGGTTGTTGTTCGAATGCTGTCTTCAAACTGGTTGGCGGAGATCGATAAGCGGACGAAATAGTAGTTGGTTACTTCATGGGACGTGATATAAGGCCAGCTCCAGGGCGCTGTAGCCACAAGGTTTGTCATAAAGTAACCTTCCACCTTTCGTTCCATTTGGGTTCCATCTGGTGACTTTTGGCTATTAACCATTTCCCGGCAGTTAAGAGGGGAAATGTACTGTTTTTCCTTGGATAATGTCTCCGTACTTGCTCCGAAGAAAAACCAACTACGTACCATTGTTGTCTTAACTCCGAAACACTCATAGCCAGTGGTAGGTTTGATCGAGATGTCCTCCCAGTAAAAGGAGAGTTCGATAACGCGAGATTCTTCCTCCAGGTTGGGCATTGGGCAGTCGATAAGCTTTGGAAGTCGGTAACTAAGGCCCGACTTCCAACTATTACAATAATAAAGCGTTGTGTGTTTATGACCAAGACTTGTGAAGAGTTTTTGTACCTCCTCATCAACCATGGTATCCGTGAAGATAGGTTCTGCAAACCCGGGTTGAGCTACGACAAACAGTAGCCACATAGTTAACTCCATGATTCCGAATGTCTTTTGTTTTGGTTTTTTGTTTCCTTTTTCCATTTTTCTATAAAAATTATTAGTGACAGTTAAAATTCTTATCTGTAGGTATTTATTCTAAGGAATTGGGTAAAGGCGTGGCGTTTCTTCCCTCCGTTGCCTCTCCTCTCTCTCTTCTTCCTCGCGCCGTTCTTGAGTAGATCTTAGATATACTAGCTTGCTTTTATCGAACAAGGTTTGAAAATAGCCTGAGGATAGAGGATCTTCGATAAATAACTTAACCGGAAGTGTGTAACTAACTTCCAATATGTTTGGCCCTTCGTCATATCGCGCACGAACCGTAGATATTTCAATCACTACTGGGAGCATCTTTTGAATTACGAATCGGTCCGAGATCTTATATCGGACCGAAGTTCCATCGACCGAAACTGGAAAATATAGGTACCGAGAGTCTGCGCGGTTCTGCCAAAAGTCGAGGTCGTCCTCCAGCTCTCGGATAAATTCTTCCGCAGCCGGGTCATCTTGGGTAATATGGTGGAGTTCGTAGATGAGGGAGTACCACCAGTATTTTTGTGAGGGGTCTAGGGCGTCAAAGTCCGGATACTCTAATTGATCATTCAGGAACACGTAGGGATGGGACTGGCTCATTTGTTCTGGGAAGGATGTAATGATATTTACTCCTAACTCCGTAAGTAGAAACTGAAGATTGATGTTGGTATTTTGTGTGCGCCATCGGTCGATATCGATCACCGGTAACCCCTCATTCTGAAAGTACTGCATCAGCCGATGGGTACAGTGTGGAGCGACAACTATCTGAAGTCCAATATCAGACCTCCATAGTCCCCGTGAGTTTAAGTCTATCCGGGCTCTAGTGTCCCACGATAAGCTTAACTTGGTAACGGCAATCCTGACGTAGTAGGTCCCATGACAAACGATTCCAAGCCCTGCAGTATTAGCTGGATTTTGTCCCGGCTTCATGCTCTGCTTTACTCTAAAGTAATGGGTCAAATTCGTTATATTCCGTGAGTTAATCGGAATGACTCTTCCGACGTAACTTAAGTGCTGGAGTATAAATGACAAGTCGTGTTCTGCCCTCTTTAGATAAGGGTTAGGATGGGCTACAGATTCAAAGAGGTTAATGGTCGATATATGGTGGTAAATGGGAAGGAGTTCAGCGAATCCAGGTTCTATCTTTGGGTTGAAGTAGTTGGGGTGACAGAGAAATGTAACGAACTTTACCAATACGTCTCTATATCGTGGTGGAACGGCTGGAGCTCCATACATTATTCGGAACTCGACGAAGTGATGGTTAGCCTTTGGCCAAATTACTTGGACATTAAGGTTCAATGGGTTTAGGATGGGTAGGGGACCGTTGACCACATCTCCGTTTGTGAGTAAATTTAGTCTATACTGTTCTTCCGAATTTTCCATTCTAAGTCCGTGGTAAAATCTACGGAAACGCAAACATTGTACCTAAAATTCCCGGGCACAGCATGAAATTTTAAAGTCGAAGCTTCATGGCAATAAGCGTAAAGCTTCCTAATTCCTCCTTTCCAGCTTAATATTTCACATAGTCCTTGAGGTAAGCAGGGGTTCTGACGACTCTTCCTGATCGGGTCCGGGTAGTTCCAGACGCGACGTCAAGTGTTGGGGATTGATTACTAAGTTCTGGCCGACTTTCGTCTTCTTCTTCTTTATTCGACTCAACAGGTTCTGGAGATAGGACGGGGCTTGGCGAGTTTAATTCTTTAAAGTCCTCGAAGCCATCTAAATCGAACAACGCTGAGTCAAGTGGTTCCAGCGAGATTTCCGGAATCTCTCGTTTAATTAAACCCGGAGGTATGTGTGGACTTTCCGGGCGTATTGGTCTTTCGGAGTCTATATCCGACAAGACATCGACTGGTCCGGTTATCAGCGGGTTCAGATCCGAGTCCGACTCCGGGTACCACGTGCGAATTTCAGTAATCGGATAATTGTGGAAGCTAAGTATCCCACAATGAACTAGACGAGAGATTTGCGATTGATATCGAGGACATGACAAAACAGATTTCATCCGTTGTAATGTTTCTGGTAGAGGGTTTAAGGATGGGATGTTACTACGTAGGTCATGAAGGTGCTTGATAACGCTTATTATTACCATTGCATCAGGCTCCTGGTGTCTTGGTTGATATAGCACTAACGCGTTTGTGGGGCTTTGTAGGGATTCGGTTATGTACTCAAAAAGGCTAACCAACAGTTTGACATCTTGGGTAAATTTCTTCAATCTTCCTTGTAGCGAAAACGGCTTGATTTGGATAACTTTTAAATCACGGTAGGTTGTCCGAGATTTTGGGCGAGATTTTGTAACACGACACTCATGGGTCAACAAGGAACCTGTAGGATCGTTTGCCTTTATATAGAACTGAATCTTCGAGTTTTCATCGTTGATGGTATGGGTGTAACTCTTCCTCCCTAAGTACGGCAATGAAGGGTCCATTATTACTATTATAATTGAGACTTCATTTTTCGCTATATCTCCAGGTAAATCCTTTTCATCCAAGAAGTTGTCCTCTTGCCGAGGATATAAGATTACTCGAAGCGACTGAGAGAGCTTTAGTCTCAGAGGTGAGGTAAGCTGGCCGTTCTCAGGAGCTTCATCGTTGTCGTTTCGGGTTGACGGTATCGTCCAATCTCCAGTTCGTTCCTTTTCCTCAGCGCTTCTTTTTAGGTTTTGTAACCATTTTGTTTTTTGCTCGGGAATGTCGACTTCGGAGTCATCCTCGTCCGAATAAGGTTTGTAATAAGGCTTTAGCCGGTTGATATTGGCTACAAACGGCTTACCCGAGGGGCAAAGAAGTATACGGTAGAGGAGTGGACTTACACGTTCCACCACCTCATAGGGTCCCTGCCAACGCTTTACTAGTTTTGGATTGACTCCTAACTTTGTACTTAGGATTTTAAAGAGTACCAACTCGCCTTCCTTAAGATGGAATTCCGCTCTATGGAAATCGTACCGACTTTTGTACCTAAGCTGTTCTTTCTTGATTACCTCCTTTGTGACTTGCAGGACTTCCTGCAATTCGAGGATCTGCTTGATTCGGTCGGTTTCGTGACTGATTGGTAATCCTCGATCAATAGGCTGAATTGCCGGTCGACCATAAGTGAGAAAGAATGGGGTTTTGCGGGTAGTTTCATTATAGGCTGAGTTTATACTCCAAGCGACGAAAGGAATTAGGGAATCCCAATCTTCCTGATTGTCGGTATTCAAAAAGATTCTCATGATCGTCTTGAATGTCGAATTCACTCGTTCACACATTCCATTTGTTTGCGGGTGATAGCCAGAGGTTCTAACTGACTTGATGCTTAACCTCCGGACAAGCTGCTGGACCACTTGGGACATAAAAGCAGATCCCTGGTCAGATAACAGGGACGAGGGCGGTCCATGTTTTAGAATTACATCATTTAAGAGAAAGTCAACGACCGTCTCTGCCGTTTGATCTGGAGTTGCCTTTGCCGTAACATATCGTGTCAGTAAACAGGTAGACACAATATAATACTTGTTTCCGCGTTTGGTAGTAGGAAGGGGGCCGGCAAAATCGATGGAAATACAACTATGAGGGACATCTGGGACGGGTAGCGGGGATAGAAAACCGACCGGCTTCCTATATGGTCTTTTGGCTTGTTGACACTCTGTGCATCTTTGGACATAATCATGAATCATACTTTTCATGTCTGGCCAATAATAATTTTGTTTAATGAGTTGTAAGGTGGTAGCGTAAGCTCGATGGCTACTGGTAGGAGAGTCGTGAAGATTGCTCATAATATGCCGCTGGTAAAGGCTTGGAACTACCAATCGGTTGTCCTTGCCGTAGTACAAGAGACCATCCTTGATACTTATTTTTTTGATGGTTTCTCCACTTTCTATTCGTCTGAAAACCTCTTTACAATAAGAGTCTTGGGACTGGGCTTCTTGTATGGATTGGGGTTCGACGCGATAAACCGGAAAGTCTAGGAAGTCATCTTGGGTCCGTCGAATGAGAGTTGACTCGGTTGCACCGTCAGGCAAAGTCAACCTTTCAGGTTCTACAGCTTCCGGCATTCGGGACAATGAATCAGCATCGGAATTTAATCTCCCCTTGCGATGTTCTATAGTGAAGTCGAACTCAGAAAGGCGAACCGCCCATCTTTGCATTTTTGCACTATTAAGTTTGGTTCCATGTTTTAGGCACAAGAGTGGGTTGTGATCGCTAATCACACGGAATGGGATCCCATATACATATGGTCGAAACTTTTCTAGGGCATACAGTAATGCTAGGAATTCTTTTTCAATCGTACTATAGTTGCGTTCCGATGAATTTAAGGACCGGGAAGCATATGCAATAGCATGTTCTTTCTTCTCTTTCCGTTGGACCAAACAAGCCCCAACGGCATAGTCAGAGGCATCCACATGCATTTCTGCCGGCAGGTCCGGGTCCCAGTGCCGAAGGATCGGGCTGGTACAAAGGGCTTCTTTGAGTTTTTCGAAGGCTTCTTGCTCTTCGGCACCCCAGTGGAACTCTACTTCCTTTTCAAGTAAGCGAGTGAGGGGTTTTGCTAGAGAGGAAAACCCTCGCACAAATTTTCGGTAGTATGACGCTAGTCCTAAAATTTGTCGGACCTGTGTTTGGTTGGTAGGGGGAGGGAAGTCTCGTACTGCTGATATTTTTTCTGGGTCAGTCATAATTCCTTCGGTGTTTACAATATGTCCAAGCACCTTTACTTCACCATATCCAAATTTACATTTCCTCAAATGGAGTTTTAATTCGAACTCCCGAAGCCTATTGAAGACTTGTCTGAGTCGTTCAATATGGGTGGGGAAGTCTTGTGCAAAAACAAGAATGTCATCAAGGTAACAAATTGCAATTACATTTAGTAATCCATTCAAAACCCTATCCATAATTTCTTGGAATATGGCTGGAGCGTTAACAAGGCCAAAGGTGAGAACCGTCGGTTGGTATAGTCCTTGGTGGGTAATAAATGCGGCTATTCGTTGATATTGCGGTGGTAAACGACAGGCGTTGTAACCTGATTTAAGATCGAGACTCGTGAATACCTTCTGACCCTGAAGGGTGTCGAGTAAGGTTTGGATGTTTGGTGTAGGGTACATGATTCTTTGGGTTCGAGCATTCACCGCTCGATAATCGATACAGAGCCGAGTAGCTCCATCACTATGTCCACTTTTTACTAATACAACGCCACTACTCCAATCAGATTTGGACGGGATAATATTTCCCAATTCCAGCTGCTCTTTTGTCCAGGCTTCAATGAATGACCTTTCTGTTGCCGAATAGTTGTACGGTTTTGTCCGTACCGGCCTGGAATCTGGTAACAGTTCAATCTCATCCGCGACCAGCCTTGAAGAAATCACTGGGACTCCTGGCTTCGCAATAATGTCGTCGTAGTCTTGTAACAGGTTCATGAGTTCTTGTTGCTGTTCCGGATCGAGGTTAGAGTTAATATCTCCAGGATCTCCTCGTTTTTCATCTACCATCATTATGGTTCCGGGCGGAGGCGGAGGGATATTAAAGACGTCCACAAGGAATCCTAGACGTTTCCCTTCTTCCAAGAGGACCGGTTGCTCTCGGCAACGAATCATGAGCGTAATTTCACTCGTTCGTAAATGACGTTGTACGGACTGTGTAGGAATCGTCAGTCCCATTAAGCTCGGATCCTGGTCACCATCGTAAAGTAAGTATTCTAGCGGTAGAGAGTCGCCTTCCAGTGAGTTTACCCGGTCGTGGATCCTAGCGAGGATCCTGAAAAGGGTGAGGGGTGGGAGTTCAAAAGTTTCACCTTCATACAAGATTTCAAAGTGTGGTTTCGTTCGAGGTCTTGGCCCGGGTTGAAGCGGTGGTAGTTCCCTACTTCTAGACGCTTCAATTTCGTCGTCATTACATAACGGTATACGAGCTCCGTTTATCAGTTCTAGCATGTTTTCTTGGTACAGTATGGCTTTGACATACCTTCTGTGGAAAGTGTTCCCAAGAATTAGATCGAAGTCTTCTACTCCTTCCATTACCCATGCTTGAAAAGGGAATGATAAGTTCGGAGTTAGCTCGATGTGAGTTTCAATAACTCCTCGAATGTTTATGGGTTTTCCTTCTACGCCCCTGAGAACCGCGTCGGCCGGTATTACGTTGAGATTACACTGGGATACGTATCTCGAATTTATTACTGACCCAGCCGCTCCCGAATCAACTACACAGAATAAGGGAATATTTTGAATTTTCGCTTTCATCAGTACATAAGGTGACTGGGCTTTGGTAATTCGGTAAACCATAAGGTGTATATTTGTTGGGTCGCCGGGACCAATCACTGATTTGGAGTGATATCCCGGCGCTGGTAGTTTTTTTGGTACGGAGTTGGAGGATATGGACAGTCACGGATAAGGTGCTGGTTTGAGTTACATCGAAAGCATCGGCGTTCGGTTGCCTGAAACTGTCGTTGATCATACGGTACTTCAGGGTTCTGTCGGTTCCGACTGGACCAATCCATGCGATAGCCTGGTTCTTGTGGAGGGATTGGGTAATCGACATCTTGTCGGAGTCTTGAGTAACGTCGTCGAGAACTTTGGCTTTCATCGGACTGGGGATCGTGGGGTAATTTGAAAGTGTCGGAAAAAGTTCGACTTTCACTTCGGTGCTGAGTAGATGTTGGAGGCTTCGATTTGAAACTCCAGGCTTTGTGTAGCCTTGCTTCTAACATAGGGTCACGAGGTTGGTCCCTGTGTCGTCGTTCACTTTCCTGATGCCGTGAATCCAATTCCTGCTTGTCACACTCTCTGGTGTGAAAAATCGTTTCTTCAATGTCTAAGTTTCGAGAATCTTGTTGATCCGTGAGGTCAACGATCTCAAGTAATCGTTGTAGGGCCGGCATGTCTTCTGGGTTGTGCATGATGATTTGTCGGTAGGTGGAAGGGTCTAAGCCCCTCAGTGTGTACTTAACTCTGAGAGTTTCACTCATTTTGGGATTTACGCGATCTGCTAAATTCTGCATGTTAATAAAAAAATCTAGGCACGACTCTCCTGGTTTTTGCTTGCGTGAGAGAAGTTGCCACTCCTCGTCTGCTCGCGATGATTGACATCTCGCGTGTCGTTTGAAAGCATCTGATAACTCATTCCAGGTCCATTGTCCTTTGCCCTGCCGTTGTCTTTCGGCCGTGGTTGCGTTGTACCATCGAGCCGCAAACCCGGTTAAATATAATGGAAAATAGATGAGTTTAAAGCTCTCATTCCACCCATTGCACATGCTTACTCGGTTGAAATTATCTAAAAATGTTTGGGGGTCAGACCCTCTTTGTCCTGAGAATTTTTGTGGCTGAATCGGAAAGCGAACTGGTCTCGCTTCTCCTTCTAATCCGATATCACCGGTGGGATCTGAGGGTTGAATTGGAGGAGTTTTACTCCTGGAGTTTAATTCAGTAGTGTCATCAAAATGCACTTTTTTATTTCCCGAGGTTGAAGTTCCGGTTCGCGGGTGCGGTAGGAAGATTTGATCTTCTACCGGTTCTGATCTACCGATAGCCATTCTACTAGACCGGAAATCTGGTTTTGGTTGTAGAGGTGGTAAGTTCGGTTTGCTCTGGGGAGTTGAGTCACTCCACCTTTCAGGAGTTCCTCCGAAACGAGTCCCCGATCCTCCAGGGGTTACTGGGGTTTGTCCATTTAGATCCGCTTTATCATCAGCCTCGGTAGACGAAGTGGTTCCGGTGTCGACATCTTCTCCAATCTTTCCTTTTCGCCTTAGGTCTTCACTCAGTTGATCCATCGTGGCCAACTTGAACCCTGTTAAGTCTTGGACTATAGTTTTATCCCAGAAGATTTTTCCACATTCAGCAAACCCTGAGGACAGCGGTCCTCGCTACATAAGCCAATTGATAATAAATCGTACACATATAGCTTAGGACTCTTGAACTATCGCGTTGAAAACCCTCATCGTAGCTTGGGCATCCCGTAGGGAACTATGGTGAATATTCCCCTCGTAGATAGGGGATCCAAATGTCATGTTATAAATGGAATCTAATCCCATTGGTTCTTTAACTGGATTTCCTCGTTTGCTTGTCAGGACATCACAGTCGGGACCCAGTTTAGTTTTTAAAAACGTAGTCTGTAGATCTAAGACTTCAAAGTCATTCGATTTTAACCTTAGGGCCTCTAAATCTCCTTTTAACGCCACACCAACTACCAGCTTGTTTTTCAGTAGTTGGGCTACCTGCTTGGATACCGTTTCCAGGGACGGGTAGTTGGGGTTATCGAAGGAATGAGATCGGAACCCATTTATTTTCTGGGTGTAGCGGTTCACTAGGAATGAACCCTTCCGATGGAAAACTTTAGAACTATAAACCCGTTCACCTTTTGGGTTCACAATATCGACCGTAGCGCATTCTATTTTGGATCGTCCGGACCCGTGCAACATCGAAACAAATTCGCAATCCAGGGCTATTATCTCCAATTGGTTCCATCGGTCTTCCCTATTAATCAGTTTTGGTACTACATTAGTACCGGTTGGGTTAGGAACGCTCATTTTTGTTTATAAGCCTGTATGAAAACTTCTAGTCGTAAAATAACTAAAGTCCGAACGAGATCGTAAAACTAACTTTCGATATCCCTTAGTTCCACTTCCAACTTCAAAGTTTTAACATTTCTTTTCCAAATTCTAGGAAGGTTCCCTATTAGTTTTGGACTTGATTCGAGGAAGGTTTTTTTTACCTATCGACCGTAGCCCTACTTCCTTTTATTTTCAGCTATGTTGACGCCCTTTTACTTTTTTAACCAAATCTCCTTCTCGCAAACCTTTCTCAACTATTAAGCTCCTACTGTCATCCTAGAGGCCTCGATTTGTTTTGGACTTGACCCATCGGATAGTACGAACCGAGGGAAGGAAATCAACCAATTATCAGCCCTGTACCCCTTTATGAATCTCAGATCACTATTTTATCTCCAAACTCAAATTCAAAACGATTTCAGAATTGCGCTTTGCAATTTTCACTCTTCTACTTCGATTCTCAGTTCACTAGTCAAAAGGGTCTTAATGAGTTTGGGACTTGACCTACCGTCTCAACTGAGTCGGAGGATGGACAACTGATTCCTATTAGCTTAGCCCTGTACCCTCAGACGTAAATTCTTCGGCCGCAAGACGCGTGGTTTTCTTCGTATACTCACTACTGGATCCTTCTAGCTATCCTTAATTATTAAGACAAATAACTTAAAGCTTGGTTGTTCTAAATTTAGTTAATATCACCTATCTAGACAACACTCATACCATACCGTCCACACATTATCCTAACTTTGTACCAAGCTATCCTAAACCCTAAAGTTACTAAAAGTTACTAATTACCCTAGCGCTAGAGCTAGCCTAAACCTGTAGTTACCCTGAAGATACCCTAAACCTGTACGTAGAAGAAACCTGAAGTAACCCTAAACCTGTAGTTACCCTGAAGATACCCTAAACCTGTACGTAGAAGAAACCTGAAGTAACCCTAAACCTGTAGGTAGAAGAAACCTGAAGTAACCCTAAACCTGTAGGTAGAAGAAACCTGAAGTAACCCTAAACCTGTAGTTACCGTACCCTGAAGTTATCCTAAACCTGTAGGATTCGAACTCTAAAGTTTTCCAGGACCGGTAGTTACCATACCGTGAAGTTACCCTAAACCGCTAAAATTCTAACTCTGAAGTTACCTATAATTGTAGTTAGTCGAACGTCGAAGTTACTCTGTAACTGTAGGTAGACGAACCCTGGAGTTACGCTAGACCGTAGGTAGTCGATCCCTGCAGT
>JABASK010000540.1:0-13777 GCA_019776465.1 Rambutanura hunanensis | reverse complement strand
TTAAAGTTTAAAGTTATTGATAATCGTAAAGTTATTGATAATCGTGAAGCTGTGTTAGCGCTTCGCTGGGTTTTCACCAACAATAGGCCAGTTTTAATTTCCAATACATTGTTTACAATTATTGTACAGAATGTTACAAAAGTTCTGTACAAAGTACCCACTGTCCTCAAGTATTAGGTCGCCTGTCACCTCTTGTAACCTTATGACGCTTAGATGTCGCTAGCCTATGGGTGGCAGTTAGCATTGACGGCGATTTAGTTGACGTGCATCTTGCATCAACTTCTTTTGTTTGAATGATCTGGCAAAATTAATGAGAATATAAATAAAGGTAAGCGTTCTTTACTTTATCGCTTATTATTATAAAACTACAACGCTTGATTTCATCAAACATCTATCGATAGATGAGGAAGTGTTAGTAAAAGCAGTTGAGAGTTGATTAGAGCACTTGTTTCAATACGCAACCAGATAAGATCTTAACAAGAACGTAAGTTATTCTAACCTAGCTGTTCATTGTTTTACATTCATATCTCGTAATCGCCTCGTGGTGACACTTAATCCGTTGGTGGTTGGGCTTGGTTTTAATTTATCTCTTTTATTTAGGTTTAGGTCGTTCCTGATTTTTTCATGTTAGTACTAGTCGGAGTGACGCACAGTGTCCTCATATCTCAAGCTCCAACTTCATTTTTTAATTTCTGTCTTCTACTTGTTGGTGACCTTGACCAACAAAAAAAAACAAGTCCTTACACGTAAGTCGTACACGCTTTCACTTTAAGATTCGCATCTTGGTTCCTTCCGTCGCGTCGTCATCATCCATGTATCTTGTCTACCTTTTTAGATAGAGCTAAAGTCAGAAGCGGAAGCCCATTCCACCCAACAGGCAGAGAAGGGAGACGATCACCAACTTAACCCAAATACTCAATTTTTGCATGATATTCGCAACTTGTTTCGACGATGACGAGCTCTTCGGTACACGACGCTCCTCCTTTTTACTAGTTCTCATCGGATTAGTTCGTGAGTTCAACCCGTTTATCCACAAAAGGAGAAAAGTTTCTGCGCTCGTGCCTAAAAACTAAAGAGGGGATATCCAGAAAGTCACACAGAGAAAGGTTAGGTTTACTCACTTTTAAAAGTCTTTGTTCCAAAGGATAAAATCCAAAATTAAACATCATTCCCTTTTCTCCTGGGACGTCAATTCCTATCAATTTTTAACCTTTCGTAAAGTATCATTTCCCAATAATGGGTCGACGATTGGACCTCCTACTTGCCCAAAAGCCCAATATTGACGAAACGACGAGTGGTGTTCCTGGGAGGTAGCATGACTTTAAAGGAAAGTAGACGAAAAGTTCACATACTCTAAAGTCATCAACATCAGTCAAGTTATGAGGCTCGTTGTCACTAATTAGGTTTTAATTACAATCGCAGAGAGACCTGATACTTGACACACCTAACAGACGTCGAGGTGTGTTCACTTACTTTTTAGATTTATACAAACTTATCAATTGAGGAGGAGGAAGAGGTACAGCTGGAATCATGCCCTCAGTCGGTTTCAGTTCTGCTGTGATATCTGAATGGCTCATTGGAGGAGTCGATTTTAACTTACCTGGAAACGGTGGACCGTCTTGCTTGGGTAAGAAAAACTAACCCGGATAACCATAACATAACTCATAACTTAAAAACGTAACATAACCTTAAAGAATAATACACTTATCGCACAGAATTTACTCCTCCACTCAGAAGATACGTAGAACTCATTTTCTTTATGAGTATAGCAGTTATCCTTATCACATGGGCCTACAAGTAAGTCACTAGAATCAAGGTCAAGGTCATAAGGTCAAACAAACGATTGGTCTTTTATCTTTTGTTTATTTACAGTCACTGCAGTTTACCAGAATGTCGAAGTTCAACAAGAAAAGATCGTGGTGGACGAAAAGCACTACTTACGATTTTGTCGCTCATTTTTGGCATGGAAGTAGCATATAAATTTGCTACTAAAACTGTCATCTTTCTTCTTAATCCATGTCATGTCATTACAGCAATACAGGTCAGAGGTCAACTTTATACTTTTCTTGTTTTATTTAATTTGGTTGTGCCAGTTAACTGTCTACAACGTTGCATTTGTTGATACAAATCAGAGTCACAAGACTTGGACCCTGTTTTTGGTTTTAGATTTATCTTCTGGCAGCCCCACCGTCACGCTTTGCCACGGCTCTATTTCGTATCCACCTCAATTTTCTAAATGGAGCCATTCTTGCTCTACTCTTTCCAGTTACCAATACACTCTTTGTAAGTTTGACCTTTTGACTTTTTTTTTAATGTTAAAAATGAACAGTAATTGTTTTATTCTACTTTCGTAGCTCCCACTCGAGACAGAAATATATTTTATACAACATTTTATGATGCTGGTCACGCCCTATTACTTACTCCGAGTTGGTGGTAAAGTCACTCATATTAACAGTCAGAGGTCAAAGGTCACTATGACTGTCCTCAAATGAAAAAATTTGACGAGGCATTTGTATAAACTCGAAAATGTCAAAGGTCACACCAATTTTTTTTTGAATCTAGGAGCCTACAACGTAGAAAAGTTATGGGACTTCAGCTGGATTATACTCAGTCTCGGAATTATGATAGTCTATCACTACATTGTATTATTCCCTATTGCTATGGTAAGGTTCTTCAAAGGTCAACCCAAAGGTCAAAGGTCATACTAATTCCTTTTCATTGTCTTCTAGCCCCTTGAAGTCAACTTGAGTCAAATGCTCTGCCCAGCCATTTCTGATCCTTTTTATGGGCCAAACTATCGTGTCTGGACTTTGCTACATCAGTCAATCTTTGTCCCAGTTCTTTGCAAGGCATATTGCCAAGGATGCAAGTATTTTATCACTAAATGTCAATTGACCCGGGTCAAAAGTGACATTGGAACTGACCTTGCTCTCTTGACGACTGTTGAACCAACCAAAAACGGATTCAAAACTCATCAACATGCAAACTGTAATATCAATATGTAAAATCCCTCGCTTTTTTTTTCAGAAAAAATTTTTCGTTTTCTCATAAAGGTCAAATGTCATGTCATATTTCTTAGAGTCGGTGCATCGCTTTTTGCTGCGCTGCTCACGCATGACTTCCTACTCTATCCTCCTACTTAATCATTCTTTACGTCCACCTACGTCAACTCAAAAAAAAACTTACGAAATCTTATAAAAACGCGTCTTACTTTAAAAATACTCGTCAACACAGAAGGTAAAAAATCCAAGGAAAGGAACAATAATTCGTAGCCAAAAAAAAAGTATTAACTCGCATCAGGAAGTGGCAGTGGCCAAATTGTATTCTAGACCAAAAATCACTACATATTTGCCAATTTTTTTGTCAAATTTTTTTGCTTATCGCGAGCTTCTTGTCTTTCTTTGTCGATTTTTTGTAGAAATCGATGAGAGAATTCTCAAGCTTCAAATGCTAAAAAAAAAAAAACCAAAGGCCAAGCTATAACTTGCATAAAAGTAAAACTAACTTTTAAGTATGTTTTAAAAAAATTTTAAAAATTGCAATGCAAAAACTATCTTCTTTTAGCACTTCCAGAAAAATTAAATGGAGTAACTTGTTGATTTTTAGAAACATACCATTTGAGTTCTTGTTTTATTTCTTTTCTTCTTTAAACAGGGAAGCACCAGCGTTTGATTAGTACTGTTTATTGCTAAAAAAAATGGTGGGGTTAAATTCCAAGTGGATTTGATTGAACGACTCCTCCATTTTGACACAGAGCGTCTGCAATTTTGCTCATATTTTTATAATTTTCTAAATTTCGATCTCCTCTTGTCTGCTCTAGGTTGATCTTGACTCGATCGTAAGCCTATACCGAAGAAAAATTGCAAATTATCAAAAAAAAAATTGCATTTGCAAAAAAAAAACTGTAGTTCCCTTCAAATTTTTACCTGGTTACACCAAACACGTGTCATGAGTTGTTCATGTTGGGCAGACGGTACATTTTTTTGTAGCGAAGTCGTAGCTCGTGACAAAACTGCAGCCATTGAGTAAGTATCAATTGCCGCTTCAGCGATTCTATTTAGAAGAAACTGCTCATCCATGACTCCTTTATTATACTTTCTAAGCATAGCTTCGACAGCTTGTCCGAATTCTTCAACAGCCTGAAAAGTCATTCAGGTCAAGAAGGTCAAGGGTTAAGATTTAATGTTACATTCGTGTTAGTTACTTGTGACGCCAACGCTGCTGAATCTGCAAGGCTCGGATGAACTAGCGGAACTAGCGCTTTACTAGAAGATCCTCCGCCTGTTCGAGATTTGAAAAGACGTTTTGTAGCTTCACTAAAAACTAGACCAAAATTCGATCCAGGGCTTTTCATTGCTTTTTGTAATTCACGCAAATGAGCACCAACGTGTTGCATTCCAGTTAAAGCAACAAATAACCGTAAAATATCATTCGTTCCTTCAAAAATTCGAAAAATCCGAATATCACGAAGTACTCGTTCCAATCCAGTTTCTTTCATGAAACCCATTCCACCCATAATTTGTATCGCTTCATCTGTAACCCACCAGGCAGCTTCAGAAGCAAAGACCTTGTTTTTGCAAAGAAGAAAAAACCATTAAATTAAAATTGTCTCGAAAATGAAACAGTTTAATTGCAACTTACTTTACTAATTGCAGCTTCAATTTGAAAATCTGTAAAACCTCGATCCATATTACCAGCTACAGTATAAGCAATTGATTCACAGACGTAATGTTTCATAGCCATGGTTGCTAATTTTTCTTGAATTGTTCCAAAAGTATTAATTTTTCTTCCAAATTGATTTCGCGATACTGCAAATTCTGTTGCTTTTGCAATAGAAGCTCTCATTGTCCCTGATAAGGCAGCACCCATACCGAACCGACCGTTATTTAAGATATTCATGGCGACCTGTCAAAAAAAAGTGACATTCATAAATCGTAATTCATAATCAAATTAATCAATTTTTTTAGTTATAGGTCATAGGTCACAAGCGGACTAACCTTAAATCCTTCGCCGTACTCTCCCAAGAGATTAGCTTTGGGAATTTTAGTGTTATCGAAGTAAACTTCAGCTGTATTCGAGGCTTTGATTCCCATTTTCTTTTCTGGTTTAGAATTTGTCACGCCACCAAAACTTCGTTCAACAATAAATGCTGACACTTTATCTTTGGTAATACCCGTCTTTTCATCCTTGACTGGAGTTTGTGCAAAAACTGTAAAAACTTCAGCAAATCCACCATTTGAAATCCATAATTTATTTCCGTTTAAGACATAATGTTGACCATCAGGCGTAGGTTCTGCTCTGGTTCTTATAGAATTTGCATCACTTCCACTTGAAGGTTCAGTAAGTGCAAAGGCTGCAAATTTCCTTCCAGTGGCAACATCTGGAAGGTACTTTTTTCTTTGAGCTTCATTTCCGAAGAGTAAGATACCCTGTAATTCAAAAATAACTTCGTTACGTTTAACCCTAACCTAACCTAACCTTGATACCTTAGCAATCAACTCTAGTCAAACTTCCGAGACCCTTTACCTTAAATCCAATTGACTGATGAGCCCCTAGACAAATTCCAACAGCCAAATCGTGAGCACCGACGACTTCTACTAACCGAGCATACTGGCTGTTTGTAAGTCCAAGGCCACCTGAAAATTTTTAATGTTAAGTTAGAAATTGGTTATTTCGGTTGGTTAAGTTTAAAGACATTTCAGTTCAACCTAAATCTGTAGGTACTTGTAATCCAAATGCACCCATTTCTCTTAGTCCGTCTAATGTTTCTTTAGGAATATCAGCATCTTCGTCATTCTTCGCTGGATTATTCATTTCCTGAAAGAATTTGTCAGTAGGATCCACCAAGGCCTCTAGTGTTTCTCGCTGTTCGGCTGTCAAAACATCCGGAAATGGAAACACTTGTTCAGTATTTACAATTCCTCGGAACATATTAACAGCAAAAGAATTGCTAACGGGTGGGCCTTTAGATTTGGCTTTTCCTGCTCCTCCACCGTCAGATGATGATGACGAAGTAGTAGTACTTGTGGCCAAGGCACGTAGTCCAGGTAATGAGATCCCAACACCATTGTTGGAGTTTTTGAGACTATGAACACAACAATACTTTTACGTTTTACGTAGCAATCAATCAATATGGTGCAGCGTTTAGTCGTTTTGTACCTGTAAATTGGAACTGATCGTTCGAGTACAGTGCGGACGGACTTGATACCGTACCGATACATCTTGTAAGTTGTAAATTGAGGTAAACAGCTGGTAGTGCTAAGAGTAGTTAGTGAGTTCGGTGAATACTGATATGATGGTGTGTAAAATTAGAGAGTCCTCCTCTGGCTATCAAAACTTTACTAGGACTTTGACAAGAACTATTACAGTTGGACTAGTTTTATCCCGTTAGATGATCGTTGGACTGTTATACGTTTCTAGTGCGGTTGGTAATCAAAAGAGGTAGTTTGAATACTGTAAGAGCCAAGTGTAGTAACATACGAATCTAGGAAGACACAACTAGGTTAGAAAGTTGATTTAAGTTAAGTTATTGAAAGTAATCAAAGTAATTGTCTTCTATTTCTTTTTACTTTGCAATGACAGAGGAGGAGTGAATGAAAGAGCATCCGTATCCAAAGTCCAAACACGAGAGAGACAAAATATAGATGAACTTTGACCTTTGGATGATGACGAGGGTAGGAAGAGGAGAGCCAGAGCCGTCAAAGTAAAAAGACGTCAACTCAGACTGTTGATAAACCTTGACAATCTGCCAAATTCACAAACCACAAATAAAAATCAAATAACCAAAAAAAAAAGTTGCCAAATTTTTTTTTGATTCGCGCGCAATAGGAAATTCCAACTCAAAAATTATAACATTACCATTCAAAACGATAAACATTGAAGTACTTCCTCGTCCGTCGGACATCGGACGTAATTGCACATTATTGGTGGTAACGGCATGGAAGTAAATTGCACATTGGTGGTAATGACACGACTAAAATTTATTAAAACGTGTTTCTACTTTCATAAAAATCCTTACTGAATTGACCTTTAATTAGGTGTTATTGACTGCCTCCTATAAAATCTCATTAGACAATTTAATTCCCGGAAACGGGATGTTATAAACCAAAAAAGTCGGGTAGTCCCAAACTTTAGTTAAGTTCCGTGGAGTTAAATGGCGTAATTACATGGATGTTGGACAAAAAAGGAAGAGGGTACTTGAAGGGTTCTATAGAATTGACAAGTGACAGTTGAATTATGGTCCACCAAGTCTTTTTATCACTCCTTTCAATCCATATGACGCAACACGGCAGTCGCGTGCCGATGCCACAAAATGGGGTCACTTGAGACTTTTATCCAACAATTGAAAGAAATTTCAACAATGTTAACTTTCCTCATTCGGATTTTAGGAGAAACCGTATGCTTTTTTACTAAACAAGGTTCGTGGGCAGGAGGGATTTGTCTCGACAAATTTCGAGGTCAATGACCCCTTTTCCTTCGATACGATATAGAAATGATTATGGTTTATGCTACACTGTTAGTCAAAGTGTCGCTTAGAATGTTGTCGAGGTCGTGGTAATCTAAGCGAAGCAATTGTGTTTTCGAGTACTCTTAAGTACTTAAGTGCCCACACGAGGTCAAAGTTCCGGTCACGAAGAACTCCTACTGAGATTTGTCTATTTCCTCTTACTACTTATCACAAACGTCCTTTACCAAATTTAAAACAATCGTTACAATTTTTCAAGAGAAAACGACAAGCTTATCGAAACTGATGATCGAAAAATAAGGAAACTATGATCGAAAAATGATGGCTCACTTGAGCCATTCAAATTGAAGGGGTTTTCTGTAGACTTGAAGTACTTATTGATAAGGATCGTCACCAACTTTTAAGGGAAACTTTGTCAAAAGTGTGGGAAAATGCCTCATACAAATACGACAAATTTAACAAAAAGTTTGAATAATAATTTTATACATACAAATAAAGATTATTAGTGATTAATTAATTAATTCCAAATTACAAACTTGCAAAATTAAAACTACAAACTTGCAAAATTAAATTACACACTTGCAAAATTAATTTTGCAAGTTTCCAATTTGGGGCGAAATCTATACCAGAAACCTAGCACACCAAAGCAATAAAGATTAAAGTAAAATTTTATAGAAAACTGCAACTGTCTTCTAGGAAAGCCGAAAAGTTCATTTACTTTTACATTTTTCTTTAAAAAAAAATGAAAGAATTGAAAAACTTTTTTGTTTTTAAAAAAAAAAAACACTGTGAGAAACTTGACTTCCGCACTTTTTTTTGAAGGTTCATTAATTTTCAATTTTTTTTTTAAAAAAAATAAAAAACCTATTCAAAACTATACTAAAGTCGTTTAATTTATCATTTTGACAAAAACAATGGTAGTGCACTGCGCCGTCATCGTTGGAGGAAGTCAAAATTGAAAAAAATTAGGAACAATTGACCTTTGTCCTGGACGTTAGAAACCAAGATCAAATTCCCGAAAAAGTTTAGTTAGTTCCCAATAAGACACACTCCTGGACAACAACCTACTTAACGCCTCATTTAACTTTTGATCCAGATTTTTCTCAATTGATGATGAGGAGGAGCGTGTCTCTTTTGTTCAACTTCATTTTTTAGAAATTAAAAAAAATGAAGTTTTTTCTTTTAAAAAGAAACCACCCTTTACAATTTTTGTAACGAAAGGGGTTGATTTTTGAGAGTAAGAGAGGGTGTGAGTCCTTTACTTTCTCCACAGAGGGTGAGTAAAGCAAAAGAGGGGGTTGATCTCTTGCTCTTTCCCAGGCTTAAATTTTCAACCCTTCACCTTCAAAAGTGTCAAAATTAGATGAGCACAAAGGGTTGTGGACAATTAAAAGTGACACGGGACGTCCAGGTCATCAATCCCCACAAAATAACCAACCTAACGTCTATTACCCGGATCAAAATCTAATCACTCTCATCAAATACTCACACGAGACGCGTCACTTTACGTTTTTTTTTAGCAGATTAAAAAAATGTTGACAAAATGAAGAATAAAATGAAATTTTTTTTAGAAATAATTACAAAATAATTACAAATTAATAATAATTTACAAAAAAAAAATGGTCATTTTAACTTAAAAATTAGAGAAATTGAGGAAATTTCTAGTGAATTTCATCTTAATTCCTGGGAATTCCTGCTCATTTGACTGGTTTTATATAAGAAGCAGTAAATTTTGACATTTTTTCTTGACATAATGTTCATCTTTTTGAAGAAGTGGAGTTTTTCAATTGAAGCGAATACTTTTAAGAACCTTCTGTCTGTCTCCAACAGTTTCTGTAACTTCTGTCTCTTATTTCCAGGAAGGACTTGATTAAGGTTCGTTAAAACTAATCAAAACCAATTGAAAAGAACGTCGGAGCAGATGACGCGCGTTACCAGAAATGAACACTATTTTTTGCAATGATTCAAATAAAGTGTATCATGGTGGAAAATTACAAATTTTTAACACCAAAATTTCTAAAACTTTGAAGAGAAAAAGAAAATCTTTTACAACGTTTTTTCCTTTTTTTAACTTGAATCCTAAAAAAAAATGTACAATTTTTTTTTTAAAATTTAAAAAAAAGTTAAGATCAAATTTTTAACGTTAACTTTAGAAAACAACACGAAAGAGCACCAGATCAAACAATTCTTAAACGCTGGCTACTCTTCCTTTTTCCCTTTTTTCATACTTTACTTCATTCTTCTTAAAACTTTCAACTTTTTGAAAAAAAAAAAAATTAATTTCAATCACTAAACTTAAAAAAATTTTCAAAAAAAAAATTTTCTTACCCATTTTTTGTAGCTTCCCCGACTGATAAAAAAAAGCCCCACATCCTCCTACCTCTCCAATTGGCACGTGCCTTCCAAAAATCCTGCCTTTCCTCTCTCTCACCACTCAGCCTCTTTGGTCCAGGATCTCCGCCCCTTCCAGCCTCCGTTCGTCCACCACAACAACCTTTCCTAACTCTCATCTTCACAACTTTGAAAAGTAAGTGCGTTTAGTCAGAAGTCAGAAGACCAACTGAATTCTAGTCGACCCGTGGTGTCACTTTAGTTGAATTAAAAATTATTAACAATAATTCCACTGATTAAGTCAGTTGAGGGAAGGTAATCAGGCTCCATTAAGTCTCCCGCCAAGTCCCACCAAAAGGAGGACGACGCATCTTACTAAAAAAAACATGATGCAACCACCAATTAGAAGCCACGAAGTAGGCGCATACCTTGGGCTTTTGATAAAAAGTTGAAGGTGATAATTGAAACGGATTGGAAGGTAAATGAGAGTGAAAGGGAATTCTTGTAAACCGCAAAAAAGAAACCGCAGCCCGAACCCACCGCACACGACACACCAGGAGAACCGCCTCACTTTTAGATAAAAACTTGAATGACAAGAACTAATTAAAAGGAGACGACACTTTTTTGGGTAACCAGTAGTCTAGTTGAGTCACTTGAGCCACCATGGAAGGTCACCACCAAACCCACCAGTCCCACCATACGCATTTTCAAGAAACGGACTTCTTTCCGGATCTAATGGATCCACATTGTTTTAATCAGCGCCTCACACCACCTCATATTCATAACCCACATCATAACCTTCTTGCCATTGATCCTATTCACCTCCAGACTCCACCTATGACCTCACATGACCTCAAAGTATTTCATCATGATCAACATCTTAATCATCAACATAGTCTACACTCTAAGTCTCCAAATCAACCATTTCACTCCATCCAGGTAAGTACAAAAATGTTAATTATAGTTAACTCTGTTTTTTTTTTAATTTAAATTTTCAAAAAAAAAGAAGAAGATTATTTTGAATTTTTTTAAATTGTTTTTTTTTAATTTCGTGGGCACAAAACTGAATCTTTGATTAACATTTGGTATAATTTGAGATTAATTAAATTTTAAACGGTGAATTAGCTCTGCATTCGTCCTACCTTTTACCTAATTTTAGGTAACAAGTTTGGTCACGCGCACGTTTTCTTTTTTAGGTAAAAACAATAAGCGTTTCAAAGTAAAAGAACGTTTTTTTCTGATTTTGAAATTTATTTTGGCGTTTTCTTTTTTTGGGAAACAGGGAAGCGGCGTTTCTTTGTTCAAGTTTTTTTTTTAGCTCATTTAAGTTATTTTGCTTCGAAAATTGTAGAAAACTTTTTTCTTTATACAAAAATATAAAATTTTTTTTTTTTTTTCAGATGATGCTGGGACTGCAGCACCAATATGGCGACTTGTGCCAAATGGGTATGATGCCATCAGGCGGTGGGTCACCTTCTCCAACTTCAGGCATGACAGGTCAACCAGGTCATGTCACATCTTCAAGCCCTTTATCTATGAACCCTTTCAGTCAAACCATGATAGAACCGAGTATGATTCCAGGACAAAATACAAACGGTTATGCCACTAACAATGCCCCACCACCACCACCCGCACCCACCACTTCAAAAAAAGAGAAAACAAAGAAAGGAGCGGACAATAGTACGAAGAAAAAGAAAACGAGGTAAAAGAAAATAAAAACTTAATGCCTTCAGAAAAAGAATTCCAAAATTCAATTTCATAAAAAAAAAACTTTTTACACAAAAAAAAAACATAAAAAAAAAAAAACTACAAATTTTTTAAAAAAAATTAAATTTTTTAAAAAAAATTAAATTTTTTGGTGGAATTATCCAGGACAACCTTCACAGCTTATCAACTGGAGGAACTGGAGCGTGCCTTCGAGCGGGCGCCTTATCCCGACGTTTTTGCCCGGGAAGAACTTGCACTTCGTTTACGTCTTAGCGAATCGCGCGTTCAAGTTTGGTTTCAAAATCGACGAGCAAAATGGCGAAAACGCGAGCCACCACGCAAGTCGCCAGGATACGTCGCCACAAATCCAGGTTACTACACATTTTAGAACCTTTCCACTCATTTCTAAGCCAATCCAGTCATTCTCCAGGGAATTTGACCCACTTATTTTTGTTTACAGGTGGGAACTCTTCGTTAACCTTTGGATCATTCGTATCCAGTGGGTCTCACAGTCACAGTGGACTCTTGCCCCACCACCAGCAACCACCTCCAGCTCAAGAATGGTCCTACGGCCCCACATACCCACCACAAAACATGCAATCTTTAGATGCCCAACATCAATTTTCTCTCTCCTCGACCCCACCACCTTCTAGCAATTCGTACCCACCTTATGGCCACCAGCCACCTCAGCACTACATTCCCTATTCTCCTATCTACTCAACACCAGACTCTCCAGGACCATTTTACACTTCGGTAAATAACGGTGGGCCAGTACAAGACCTCAGCGGTGACCCCGATTCTGCTGACGATTCCCCGTCAGGTCACGACTCACTTCCACCTTACAAAATTGACTTTGCAAATATGGTTGATGAAAAACTACTCGCAGGAGTTGAGCGTGACGATGACGAAGTGGCTCTTCCACAGCCATGCCCCACCGGTCATGCCACGTCACCTCAAGCCCCACCACAGTTTCTCTGCCACGAGAAGCAAGTCATGTGAAATCAATTGTTGTCAAGTAGGTTATTAAACTCAACAGAGTTTCTAACCAAGTCATTAACTTTCAAAAGGTCATTAACCTCAAAAGCCGTCAAATACCTCCAACTCTTTGTAGTATTTGCTTTCGAGGTAAAGTCCTTCAGTTAATGACTCGTTTCGGGTATATATTTTCAGCATCTAAAACCAAACTAAAAAAAAAAAACTTCAGTCAATCCTAGTCGATCTTAACTTTAAAAAAAAATCAGGTTGATTTTTCTATTAATTTGGCAGCATCATTTTCAAAATGTGTAATGTGTAATTTTCAAAACGTGTAATTTGTGTAATTTTCAAAATGTATGTAATTTGTGTAATTCTCTCTCAGTTAATTGCCCTCGTGTAGTATCATCTTTGTAGGAAATATTTAGTCAAAACCTCAAAACTTTGTAAAATTAACTTTTTTGTCGTGGCAAAAGCATACCACTCAAGTGCCTTACAAAGTGTGTAAAGCGGCGGAGTGTTAAAGAGGGGCTAATTAAGACCCACTTCCTCCACCCCCCCCCCCTTTTGTTTAATAAACTATTAAGGAACAAAAAAGCGAGTTTTTGAAATTTCCCAGCCGCTGGTTGCGGTTTAGACAGATTTTAATTGGCCCTTCTTTCTTCTTCATCTCCAAAAACTGAGTTCAATTAAGAGGGAATTAATCAAAAGGCAAAGTCATCATCGTCATCGATTGGTGGTGGTTGAAAAACTGTCGGAACGGGAGGACCGCGGCGGCGACGTGATGGTTGTTCAGGCACGCTGGATTCTTTTTCTTTAGGTCGTCTTCTAAGCTTTGATGTAGTTGGTTGGTCAATTGACGAACTAGTTTGGAGGTCATCCATAACTTCTTCTGGATTCAGGTCCTGTCCGGTCATCAACGATGCTTCTACGTCAACTGCAGTATGTGGAATGAACGTAAATGCGCGCTGGACATGCGCAAAAGCATGTTCTACCTTACGAAACTTTTTGAAATTGACTCCTACTTGGCCATTCGTATTGGTTTGACTTCCAGCTTGGCTCTGTGGTGGTCGCTGGTTGTTGGTGACAACGAGTGACACAAAGGCGTAGCGCAGCGGGTCCACTTGATCGACGCTTAAATCCAGCTGGCGACCATTTTGCTTGGATGCCTACAAAAAATAATAAAGGACATTACCGGATTTGGTCAAATTTTCGAATTTTTTGCAAGTCCCAGGCCCCGTGTGTCAAAGCTTGATATTAATGTTGTAGATGACCCTCAACTACCCAATCCTTAATCAATGA
>JABASK010000539.1:0-13793 GCA_019776465.1 Rambutanura hunanensis | reverse complement strand
AACCGTAACATGTTTTCCGTTGATCCAAGACGAGAAGTGTCATCTTTTGAATGACCGTTTTGACTGGGATATAATTAGAAGGGTGTATTGTTTGATTGTCGTCAGTTACTTACACTTGCAGGATGCATTCCACTGTCATAGCCCAACGAACTGTCACCATAACCCGCCTGTCAAAAAGAATTTGGGTCTTTTTAGTAGTAGCTTCGCTCCAGTTTCATCTGTGTGGTCGGTCGTACGAGTGAATTTAGGGCATAAAAGTGGTCTAGTGGGTTATAAATTTTAACGTTGACTGTCTCATAATCTACTGTTTTTTTTACTTTTGTAAGTTTTTGAGGTGGCTTGTGCGGTCTTGTCCTGTAGAGGTTAAGGTCGGTCGGGGTGCGCAACAAGAAGTTTGGAGCGACATAACTCGGGCAACGCATACATCAACATCAATTCTTGACACCTTGATGTTGACGTCGTCACCGTCAGGAAGTCGTAGACAACCCCATACTCCAGCCACCAGGAGGGATAGACGGATGGATTGGATTTGTGATAAGTAGACAAGGTATACCAGGGTTTTTTGCAAGGGAAAGGAGAAGATACTCGATCAAAGGTGACAACTCCCGTCACTCTCACTCATCACTAACATTCATCCCATTATCTTCATCTTCAACCACAAAGAGACTTAAGGACAAACAATGCCAGGGTGAAAACTTTCTTCCGACATTTCATCCCATCCCTGCCACTCATTCCGCAACACCCTTCACCCTAACCTCACCTAATAATCACTTAACCTCATGTCAACCTGACAGCCAAAAGTCAAAACTTTAGACAAAATGTTACTTAAAAAACAAAGCTAACTTTCATTCCATACCGCACCAACAACAAAAAATTATTTAGCACCCTCAATTACCAGCTACACTTATACGCATCTTCTTAAGGATCTAACCTACCACTTTAATTTAACCGTTTAAACCGCAATATATATTTTTTTACTTTACTACACAAGAGCAATATTTCAAATTTGTCTAATTGTCTTCTCCTTGAATTGAAAATCATAATTTCATTTTCATTCATTAGGCTTCTGTAACTTTTGTGCACAAGGAGAAAAGAGCACCGTCCCATATTTCACTTTAAACAAGTCAATTAGCTTTTGCAAAGCGACAAATAATTACTCGCCAAAGAACTTAACCTCCTAATTAATTCTGAAAGAGTAAAAAAGATGCATGGCCTTAGTAGATGCCAAGAAAGTCGTTTTCATAAAGCACTACCCCAGTGGAAAGGCACGAAAATGAAGAAGCTTGACAGGACAATCGTTGAACAGGTAGAGGAACGAGTTGGAATTGTTTCTGACTAGGCTATAAATGAAATTGTACCGAGAAGTTTAAAAAATACATTTTACAAAAAAGACAACTTTTATATAAAAAATAAATTCTGGACGGTACATTTATACAGAGAGACACAGAGTTTAAGCCAAGGCAAGAGATACGAACATGAAAGGAATCGAAAGAAAAGCTTGTCGTCGTCAGCCAAACAATAAATTAGGATTTGAAAGGCAGAAAAAAGTCAAAGATCAAGTTTTTAAAAGGCTTTTTGGAAGCCTCTGGGATACTTTTTTTTTTGAAAGAGATTAATTGTCAAGTGGATTGGTGTAGTTGTCAAGGGAGAAGATGACAAGGTGTCAAGGGGTTATGGGCATACCTGGTTGGAGGAGTAGTCACTTCCATTGATGGTCATGTTGTAACCCATGGAGTCGTTGGGGGCAGGTGACATCATGGGACCAGGAGTGCCTCCGCCAACCATATTGTAAGGTGAGGCACCTGTAATCATAAGAAAAGAAGACCACTTCAATTAAATCCTGTATGTCCATACCGACTTGTACTTTAACATCTATTCAAGTATCCAAAAAAACAGTCATTTGCATACAAAGTGCCAAAATTTTCTCCACCAATAAACACAATTCAAACTCACGCAGCTTTTTTTTCGTTCATCGTCACTTTTTTTTCTAGTTACTTCGCAATTTATCGTTAAAATACTAGCTAATACGCATAATTGGTCGTTTTTTGGTTGAATTTGATTGACAGTTGAGGACAGCCCAAACTTTATTTTCACCTTTAACATGCCAATAAAATATACAAGCCGTAATTTGCCTTAAAGGAAATAAGGGGGCGGGATAAAAAATTTAGCACGCACAGGAATTACACACGATTATGCGAATTTGGTAATTACGGGTGAATTTCCTTGCCTGTCGAAATTAAACGGTGTTCAATAATTTAAAAATCTTTTTGAAGAAAATAAAATGTATAATTTAAACGTTTAAAAATTTATTCAGAAAAAGGATCATATATGTTTTAGAAAAAAAAACACATAATTGGAGCACATGTCGTGCGGGCTGACATTTTAAAACACCTCTGTCTTGAATAAGTTACTTAGTAAGGTTCATGGGGAGCCCAAAGAAAAAAAAAGTCACGGTTTAAAAAATAAAGAACTTTCCTAAAAATCAAAGTTGATTGACAGACGGCACTGGTAGCATTAATAGCACACTCGAAATCTCTGGGAATCTGTTCCTATTCGACTCATGGGTGGCCACAAGACCTTTATTTTTCAAAATGTATACCCTCTACTTTTCTAAAAAGCTTTTTCTAAACATAATTTAGCATTGAACCTTTTTTCTTTTCAAGAAAAAGTTCCGTAAGTTAAAAAAAAAAAGTTAAACCGTTCGGGCCACTTTACAACCATTTTCTTAAAATTTGAATGCTTCAGAAATGAACACTTTTCTTTTAAATAGAAAGGTCTTGCGTTGTTATAATTCTCAAAAGTCCGAATCATATAGTCACAATTTTAAGTACCCGCCCACACTCCGTAGGACAAAATTACAAACTGTCAGTCACCTTCAATGAATTTTACGGTTACAATTACATTTTATTTGGTTTGACATTATCCTTAAACAAAAAAAAACAAACTTCGAAATAAAGTTAACCGTTTTCTAAACTTCAGCGCCTTTATACTTTTGTTCAAAAAAGGCGTTCAAGGTTTGTAGACCAATTACAGACTTTGCTTTGGGAGAATATCCGTTCCCTGTAAAGAAATTTCTTAAGAGACATAAATATTTACACAAGAAAAAATAAAATACCCGCTTCTGTCCAAAAATATACTTACTGTTTAAAGTTGAAAAAGAATGAAAAGTGAAAAGTTATGAACCCCAAAATACCTCTTAAATTCTCACTTGAGTTCAGTTTTTTGTGAAAAAGAAACTCAAGACTGTTTTCATTAAAACTCACACAATTATTTATCTAAGCGTTTTTTTTTAAAAAAAATCATTTTTTTAAGAAAACGTAATGATCAATCCAGCTTCTTGAAAAACACATAATAGTGTAAGAAAAAGAATTTCAAAACAGCTTTTTTTTTCTTTTTTTTTTTTTAAAAAAAAATAACAACTGAAATTCCAACGTCCACAGTGGAATTTCGTAGTAAATACAAGTTGCATAATTTATTCTCTGAGGCATAGAATCTGTTCGCCTAACCCCTTTTCCTCAACAATGTTTTTTTGGATGAAGTACCAGGAGATTTCAAATACTCCCTTTTTTTTTTTAAAAAAAATCATTTTTTTTTAGAAAACGTAATGATTAATCCAGCTTCTTGAAAAACACATAATAGTGTAAGAAAAAGAATTTCAAAACAGCTTTTTTTTTCTTTTTTTTTTAAAAAAAATAACAACTGAAATTCCAAAGTCCACAGTGGAATTTCGTAGTAAATGCAAGTTGCATAATTTATTCTCTGAGGCATAGAATCTGTTCGCCTAACCCCTTTTCCTCAACAATGTTTTTTTGGATGAAGTACCAGGAGATTTCAAATACTCCCGCCCTTCTGAACTTAACACAAAACTAGCGTGGAAAGGAGTGTAGGCGAAGAAGGCGAAGGTCTGGAAGATGCCGTGGCAATAAATAATTTTAATGGGCATAGAAACTGGAACTCCAAATTGACTCCTGCTACAGAACAATGTGCAGTGAAATATACGGAACTTCTCAAGGCGACAATTGCAATCTTGTCACCCCCGAAGTGAAGTTTTGCACATTTTCTACCACCCGACTTCCCATTCATTCTGGACCTCCAAGTAACAAACACTTCATATTTTCATTCAACATCTAGGCATTCCTCAATCAAAATAAATCTTTCAAAATAAAAAAAATTCATCCTAATTTGAAAAATTCGATTTCAATTTTTTTTCTCCTCCTACACAAAATCTACCAAATTTTATTCTCACCTACAAGACTTTCCAGGAGAGATGAGTTGTAAAACCCAAAACATTTCCAAAAGTGAATTCTACTAGCATAAAACTTTGGCTCGAAAAAAGAACAATAACTTATTCAATCAAAATCAGAAAGAACCACATTCTTGAATCTCTTGTTCAAAATCCATCTTAAAATTCCAAATGAGGTCATTTGTTGCATGTTTTCAAAATCAAAATGGAAAAACAAAACAACTGAAGAGCAGACAAGCGGGCTGGTAGGATTTGAAAAAAAAATAAGCTACACCTTTCCCAAAAGCTCCTTTAAAGAATCTCAATCTTTGAAACTGGATCTTAATTCATCATTTATTTCCCTTACTCCAGTTACCATCTTGACTTTTTTAAGTTCCCTTGGTACCTTCAAAAAAGTTTTCTCTCAATCTTCTGAATAAAAAAAAAGTTTTAACCTCTCCGACACCTGTCATCCTATTTCACACATTCTTGCCTAATCCAAATGGTCCACAACTCATCCTCTCCCAGAGTAACACAACAGTTTAAAAGTTTAATGTCATTTGGGATAAGAATCATGTTGAAGTAGACGAGAGAACTGAAAAAAAGGGTTGAAGATTCTCAAAGTTGAATCTTCTTCCACAACCCCGTGCGCATCTTCAAAAAAAACGAAATAAGAGAACACATTTCTCAATTTGAAAGAGACTCAAGGGATTAATTTCTCAAATGGAAAACGGACCACGAGAGAATTCATCATAGACGACTTTTCGTAGCCGTTCTCTCTTCTAGAATTCCAAAGTCTAAAAAAAAAGTCTAAAAGAGAAAACCCCACTTCAACATCTCTCTTTTTTGCATTTTCTCATTTACTTCCATCCAGGCCCCTGATGCCCTGAACGAAAAGACTTGGAAAAAGGAAATGGCGACATAGGTCCTGACGACGACGACGAGTCACATCTGTCTCTCCGAAATGTATCTTCTTCAACAGCTCTGCTCCTAACTTCCAGGACACTTCCTACACACACCCTAGTCTCCGGGAAAGTAAACTCTACGAAAGTTAGGTATTTTAACTCGCCTTCACTTAAAACATTAGACGCACTGCCTTTCCTCGCTTATAGACTTTTCAAAGTCTCCCTCGCTACCAAAGGCATCTGGCAAAAAAAAAAGTGTCCTAAGCTCCCGCTACGAATACCTCTTCCAACAACTTCCCATCTCAAGAAAAATGAGCCTCATAAATTTGCCCAAATTACATTGAGCCCCAACTTAATGGAATCCTGACAGGGCATAACGTGTTGCAGAAAATAGCAAAAGATCCATACGCCCGCTTACCACTCAGCCCGTCATCACTTTCGCCCTACCTTTCTTTCATACTTACTCAACCCATATAGTACCTTTAGTTTTGCACTTCAAATTTTGCAGTATTTTTCTTGAAAAAATGCGCAATTTGGTGCAGTTATATCCTTTAACTTTCCTATCCTCCTCTTAAGAAAGTGTACCAGACATTTACGCGCTGTAGTTCGGTGGAAGCGTGCAAAAAGTTTCCCATTTTCTTATCCAGTTCCAAAAAAAAATTCAAAAAGAAAAAAGCCCGCCTGCCCACACTCCCCATTCATCCTCCTTTTCCCTAAGAACACTTTACTCTTCTATCATCAACCACTTTTCTAAAGAGAGTAGAACAGGAAAAGAGAAAAGGAATAAAAAGCAAATGACTTGAGAAAAAAAAGAGGCGAGGTTGAAGTGCATAAGTGGCGGGTTGGATTTTGGCTATGCATTCAAATCCAAAAAAAAAAACTCGAAAAAGGAAGAGAAAAAAAAAAGAAGCCTGGGCGGAGAAAGTTCTTTTCAAAACCGGCCGGCGAGCTTTCCTTGCCGCCAAAGAACTTTCACTTTTTCCTTTCACTTTTTTCAGTTTGTATGCTGAAAAAAAAAACTTGCCAGTACTTTCTCCTTAGATGTGTATACGTACTACTTGAAAAGAGTGGGGAGATGTATTCGAAAGAATAGAGTTAATATATCACGAGGTTCTAACGTTGTCTATGACAGAGTGAATGGGTCTTGCGGGCCTTCCAGAACTACGAGAGAAAAAAAAACTTGCTTCAAAAAAGAAACTCTTCTTTACGATGGAAGAAGAGAAAATCGAGGGGGTTTCAGACTTTTTAGAGAAGAAGCCTCAGAGTGAAGAGGCAAAGAAGAAGAAGAAAAAACAAGCAAAGCCAAGACTTCTTCCATTTCTTTATTTTTCTGTCTTCCAGGGCATGCATGCCTTTACAGACAGAAAAGCCCTTTCACATCTCTACAAATTATCTCTTTTTCTTCTAGGGGTTTTACCAAATCGTCCAAGACGTTACAGAAGAAGAGCTTCAGAATACAATCCTTCCAGGAAGGTACCATGAGATACCAAAAGATCTTGAGACTCAAACTGACGGACAAGGAATTCGTAAGGACATATCTTTGATATAAGGTTAAGATATAAATGAAACTGCGCCTTCTTTCTAGGACGACTTTCATACACTAAAAAGTTCAAGTTAAAAAAAAAAACTTTGATTCATCTTATAAAATATATCTCATTCGTCAAACATTTCATTAACTTAATTTTAGGCTTAAAAAACCAAATTATTCTTAACTTTCAACTAATATTTAAATTGAAAAAATTTCATCTAAAAAAAACTTTTTTCCTGGCGCTCGCTTTTTTTTCCTCTCTCTTACATCTGTTGAATTTGACATGAATAGAAGATGAGCAAAGAGTGAAAGGAATGAAAAGGAAAAGTATCCAACTTTCAACTTTGGAGCTTAAACTTGGCACGAGCAAAACTTTTTGTAGGCCCAATTAAGATTTTATAAGGGAAAAGGCGCATTTCTTATTATGATTTCATGCTTTGGCTCCTTTCGCATCTGCTGCCACCTGACTTTAAATTTGTCGGCAGCCCGCTTTCCTCCAGGAGAAAAATTCAAATACTGAAACCCATAAACCACAACGTGCAAATTTCATGAAGCTGTATGTCACTGGGCTACTATGGCCCATGACTTATAGCTTAGAATATTTCTCTAGAGAAACTTATCTTCACATTACAAAGTTCTACTGAAATTATAAAGTCCATTTTCTTCAAAAATTGTAAGCGTTTTAAAAAAAAACTACCGTATTTCTTCTAATATAAGCGCTATTCTAATATAAGCGCACACTCCAATATAAGCGCGGGTGGGGTAGTTCTTGGAGGTAGGAGACTTCGTATCTGTGGCGGGTATTTGGCAGTTTAAACAATGTTACTGCGGAATTGAACGCAAAAAAGTCGAAAGTTTGTTTAGAAATTAAAAGGACCCTTTCGATCTTCGTTGGCAAAGGCGTAACATCCTGAAAATTTGCGACAACTTTCACGATCGCTTAATGGATGATTTTTTAAATTTCCAGGATGTTGCCACATTGCCGTGTCCCTTTATTTGCTCTTACAATAATAAGTATTGTAAGAGCAAATTATTGACAATTATTGTCAATTTTGGGAATTAGGTTTCATTGAAAAATTTCACAAAAGAGTAAAAATATTGTTCTAAATGCCATAGCAACAAAGGTTTTTTAGGCAAAAGTCCGTAAAAAGCAAACGTTTTTTGATGATTTTTTAAATTTTCAGGATGTTGCCACATTGCCGTGTTACTTTATTTGCTCTTACAATAATTGTCAATTTTGGGAATTAGGTTTCATTGAAAAATTTCACAAAAGAGTAAAAATATTGTTCTAAACGCCATAGCAACAAGGGTTTTTTAGGCAAAAGTCCGTAAAAAGCAAACGTTTTTAGCATTGAGCCCAATGCCCACAATGCCTTTTAGATGGGAATGGGCCCAAAGGTCGAAAGGGTAAATTTTATTTCAACATTCAAATTAAAATTAGTATTTTTTTTCACAATGCGCAAAACGAGAAAGTCTTATGACCTTACCTTTAAGCTAAAGGTCACAAGCTATTCAAATTGCCGTTTTGCATTAATGAACTTTACTCCTTCTCAATTGACGAGTGATATGTTTTAGTGGCGATTTATTCACACTTGAAATTAACGACCTTTTGACAAACTATGACTTTTAAAGATGACAAGAATCAACGCTAAAAATTTAAACCGAAATCATACTAAAAAATATACAAACATATCTCCCAGCATTTCATAGATTCGTCAATTAACATATTCAGGTCTGCATCTTCAGTATCATCATTCGGTGTCTAAAATTTCCATATTCTGTTCATTGTCTTTGTCATTCACATCCTCGTGTGTATTATTTGTATAGATGTGAATCCCAGGTTTATCAAAACGATTTTGCATTGTATGTTATCGTCACTTCTTTAAATTCTTTGACAATCCATTCACACACGCTGGCAAACTCGTTTTCTTACGATTTCCTACTTTAGTGAGGAAAATTACCCAGGATTCATTTATTATATAAGACACAAGTTTACGAATTAATTGTTAAAAAACTTAAATATTTAGCAACGAAATGTGAGAAATGTAATACTACGCTAGCACTTCATAACCTTTGGACCTATATTTTGCAGAATTGTGAGTTCATTGTGCCCGACAGAAATGCCAATATAAAATTGATTTATTCCAATATCGTCGTTTAGACAAAATTTTACTTGGTATAAATTTTAAATTTAAATTTTTAAAGTTCAAATTATTTTTTTTAAATAGTCAAAGTTTGTTGTCAACTAATTTCGAAATCGTGTCAATTGACCCCAAAGTAGTACAAACCCAGATCATTTTTTATTTGCGGCTCGTTTTCTGGCATTTTTGGTTCTTGGTGGTGTCGCAACTTGACACATCCCCACCCTTTTTTGACCTACAACATCTTTCAAAAGCTATAAATGCATCTTTTGTCGGAGTATCACACATGTAGCCTTTCCCCGAGTTGTTCGCCAGCTCTACGTTGTCCTTGCAGTCGTAGGTATCCGTCTTTGGTGTTCTTCTCTAATTCCTTTTCACAATCTTTCGTAGTTTGATCATTGGTGGACACGCTATTCCTGTTCAATGGTAGCATACAAAGCAATGACTTGTAGTACTCCTTCGCTCCATAAACCGACAAAATTCCAGTGCACAACAGGAACAAGACTGCAACATACTTCATTTCTACACAAAAAAAAATCAAAGCTTATTTTGAAAAGTAGAATTCTTCAGGCCTAAGGTACCTGTTACCAACAAATTTGTATATTATCATAGTTTTCGTTAGGTGAAGTCAGTAAATTTAACTAACTTACTTAGAACAGGGTTGGAACTCCTTTTGTTTTCCGTTTAACTTAATTTTTCAACTTGAGCTTAGGCACATTAAAACAAATTTTGAAGTGGTAATAAAAAAAAGTAGAAAAATGAAAAAGTATTTATAACAAAATTGTAGCCCCAAGGTGTAAAATTGAGTCAAAATACTTTTATGTTTGAAATACCGCAATTCAGTTTCAGCTCACCCCCAAGCCCCAACCCCAAGTCATTATTTTATCCTTGTAATGGAAAGTACACGTGGACTAAAGTTTCAAATCCCTCATTTTTCGTAAAATTTTTATATTGAGCTGGAGTTAGTACATACAACTGAATGGCAAGCAACAGCACTCAAGTGGAACGTTTTGGTGTCAAATTGCCGTTATGCATTAATGAACTTTACTCCTTCACAATTGACGAGTGTTTTCGTGTCGAGTCATTCACCCCAGAGATTAATGACCTTTTGACAAACTATGACCCTTAAAATTGAGAAGAATCAAAGCTAAAAACATAATCTTTATTAATTCAAATAAAATATGTCTTACTTTATTAAGTAGTGGACTCTTCCACTACTTTATGGAGAGACCCTTTCTGTCTGTAGTCTGTGGTCCGATGCCGAAATAACTCAGGAACCACTGAACCGATGTCAATTCGGTTTTCAGTTATGTGATCCTTATATGTCATTTCCAATCAAATCCGTCAATATTATAATTTTAACTAATAAAAATAGTTAATTGTTTACGTGAATTGATGAAATGGCAATTTCATCATACATGTGCACGCAGTAAAGCGCCAAGTTCAAACGCCTCACCGCGTGTGCATAGTAGCAATTTACGTGAACGTTTACTTTGATCTATCATTTTATTCACAAATAGGCGAATGCCTCGTTCGAACCATTTGACTAATACAATATAATTTGGAACGTTTAACTGCAGAACCTCAAGGCACTTATAGTCAACCGTAAACAGTGCTAGCATATTGAAGTGAATACTAAGTGGTAAAACTGCATCAGCTGATTTTAAAAAGCGGGTAATAGTAATAGTTTGCGTAAACTTTATTTTGATTTCTTTCAATTTTGTAAACATTTACGTAGTACTTTCAGAAATAAGACAACTAATCTCGTTAACCCTAGCATTCAATTACGTGAAACTTAGTCCTAGAAGATAAATAGTATTTCCAAATCAGAAGAATAAGAGGACACGAGTTTAAGGAACAAGTCACCTAGTAGCACAAATATTGTGTAGTTAATCGTTCAACATAACAAGATCAGCTGTTCGCATAACAATTTAACATTAGTTCACGTAAATTAATAATTAATTGTTTGTTAGAATTTACGTAAATGACTTTTTTAAAACTATCTGCACACATGCAGTAAGGCGGGCGGTAAACTTAAATCGGCTGACCGCCTGTGTAAAAAACAATTTACGTAAATTCTTACATCAGTAGAAAGCTACCGAAGAACCCGTTCACTAATTGCTCTGGCCAGTACAATTCGAGTAGAGAACAATTAATTTTTTAACCATCCTTCCAAAAACACAATTCACATACAGCTGGTTAGTCAATGGTTAGTCAATCAATTGTCATCGCCACGAACCCTGTGACTTGGTGAGTCGAATTAATATTACCAAATAAATATAATACATTATTAATTTAAGTAAATTCACCGCCAGTTTTACCTTTCGACAGCTGATCCATGCGCGGTATAACGATTCACGGGAATTCTATGTTCTATGTTGCCTTTCAGTGAAGAATACAAAGACCATTGGATAAATTTTAACAACCCAGGTAAAATCTTTATCAAACTGCACGTGCAGGTGTCAATCAAATGTACGAATTACTTAAGCAATTAAGATTCTTCGAGTCGCATTGGTCCATTTCTTATTCAAACCTAACAGACGATTAAGGCAAACTACTAAGCAAGTCACCTATTCACGTGAATGTAAATCTTGTCATTGTTGGTTTCGAGTATTGACAAATTTGAATTATCAGATAAATAGAGACAATTACGAATTTAATTTCGTAATCTTTCTTGATTTATGTGCAGCTGATGTTGTTAGTTTAAACAACCTAACCTTTTACTGTAGACAACGTTAAAGCGGATGCGAAGTTCAGTAGCAAAACGGAATCAACTGATTCAGATAACAAACGGTCGCTTTTGATTCACGCAAATCATTGTTGGTTTTGATTAAGTATTGATTTCGTTTTTAGCTTGAAGTGAATAAATTAATGTAACTGGCCGTAATGCAGCTGTAAGTGGCTGTAATGCAATATGGACAATTTAGCTTTTGATTTTAAATAAATCTCTTTCATTCGTACCCCAAGCTATGACAATCTTTTACGTAAATTTTGTTTAAAGTTGTTTAGCGCTGGATTAACAGTATATTGTATATGATAGTTGACCATAATTTATTAACGTCTAATTGTAATTAAAGTTGAACCTAACATCAACTGCTGCATTACAAGTCGAAATTACAAGTACGAAATGCATGCATGCAAATTCTGATAACCTAATAATATTTACGTCTAACTTTTGAACTAAATTCAGTTGTAAAGCGGAATCAGCTGTTATCATTTACAGTCTATACATTTTTTAAGGATAGAAGCAGCAACTCGATGTGAAGAGTAACGGTTATCCTGAATTTTTACTCAAGGATTATCCTTTCCTAAGCGGGTATTTTATTAGCTACTGAACTTCCAGCACCACACCTATTTTATCAATCTATGACATTGCTAGCATCCCAAATTGAGTCTTTAGTTCAGTGGTACAGTCGAATCAGCCGATTTTGAGAACATCCAACTGTAATTGTCTACGAAAAACTTTTTATTTAATTCACCAAATTGTGTAACCGTTTACAAGTTTTGAGAATAGTAGGGGTTTATGTGAAAGACATTTCCACATATATTGTAGTTGTTACAACTAATTGTAGCACCAACAAATTTCGGCGGAATAATTTGTTCTAAATAGATAACTTCATCTTTTAATTACACTACTAATACAGATTGGAGCAATATAACTTCTCATTCATATTGTGCTATCGTTAGCTTTAAAGTACTTCACGTGAACATTGTTTTGATTTACAAATGATTTACAGATCAACTACGAAAACATTAGTACTTGGAGATATACATATTCAGTTGAAGAAAAGTGAAGGACGATAACACGTAAGAATTTGCGAAGCTCACCATTTGGAATTAAAACTGCATTTTCAAGAACCTTGTACTAACAATATCGGAACTTAGTCCGACTGCAGGTTTTCAAATGTTTTTGATATGTACGTTTGATTTATTAATAATATTATTTAAGCAATTATTAAGTAGTTTAATTATTTTCCACTTTAGTTTGTGAAAATATAGAAAGGTTTACGTAAATATTGCGTTGTTGTAGTTTTATACACAGTTTTGGTTTCAGAATTTACTTTAACCAAATATTTTGTTTTACTTCTAAACTAACTACAGGTACGTTCACATCGAAGAAGCTTTGCAGTATTATTACCAAATCTAATTTAATTATTTTCCACTTCTTGAGGAGGTTTACTAAAATATTACGTTATTAGTTATTATAATTTTAATAAATGCAGTTTTGGTTTCGCAAAGAAAACAAGACCATGATCAATATTACCGCTTTATAACGCTTAATCCAATTGTTTATGGCTGGATACAGGGAGGTGTATAGCAAAAATTGTCCACAGAAATTTGTCCACAGAAAGTCCAGTGTCATCTCTTAGCATTAGAGTTAGGTTTCTTCTTCTCCTCATGTAGGACCCTAATGAGATGGGACTTTTAGAGAAATTTCTGTGTACAACTTTTGCTATACACCTCCCCTGCATACAGGCTTAAACCCAGTCCACTACTTTGTTGGATCGTTTTACAACGTTTTATTTGGTCTTACTTATTAATGAATCATATAGAAGACTACTTCTATTTTATGCTACTAAACTTACTGATGATACTCGAATTAGTGACTTACAATTGAATTTTTTTAATTGAAAGGTCGCAGTATACTGCAAACACTTTTAGGTTAAGTGGAATACTAACAACAAGACAATAACACTAATTAGAATTTGTATGAACAATTTTATCTTATGAATTATCCTCCCTAATGTGTAAAATAAATCAAAAGTTTTTTGTCAATTGTTAACTACTACTTAAAGCGCTTATTGGGTTGGTTTCCAAAACTTACAACCAGCCGCTTGCGCTTGTACTTATTGGTCGAAATTACGAAATCGCTGTCCTCATTTCTCACTTATTTCTGAATTAATGCGGGACACCATGACAATTATGCAGAAGAGATACGACTTCTTTTCGAAATTTCTTGCCTAGAATAGAGTAGAAAATGAAATTTGTTGAAGAAT
>JABASK010000538.1:0-13804 GCA_019776465.1 Rambutanura hunanensis | reverse complement strand
CGTACTTAAGTAAAGTGCTGTGTCCATGGCGGGTTTTCCAGAAGTGCCTTACTCCGAAGTTTACACATCCGAAGAACTAATTCGTCTTGGAGAAGAATTCAAGCGTGGTGAAAGTAAGATACTTCATCCAGGAAAACTAATTAGTAAATCAAACAAAAACAAAAAGTATGCGAGGTATTTGAAAAAGTGAAAGGACACGGTAGAAAGTAGAAATCTGAGCTTTTCCTTTGATTCATTTAAAGCCGTAGTTTCACGGTTCTTCATTACACGGTTTCTGGAGTGTGAGCTTGAAAGCAGGAAAGTAGATTGATACGGGGTAGGGGCGGGGATTCGGTGATAAAGGATTTGAAATGCCTGGCTACTAATTGTTTTTTCTGGAAGGAGGTAAAAAAATATCATGAATTTTCTAGTACTAAATCTTGATTGGTTTCTCTTAGATGAAATTTACCTGGACCATGCTGGATCTACACTCTATTCTTCATCACACATTCAATCCTATACCACTACTCTTCTCCAGAACGTTTTTGGAAATCCACACTCCAGGAATCCTTCAAGTAGCCTCAGCACAGATGCTATTGATAGCATACGACTCAGGTAAAACAAAAGATCACGGGGGATAAATCTTCTAACTTTCTCGTACCTGACTTTACTTTTAATCTCTTCAATCCACTAATTACTTTTCTCTCGTGCACTATCAAATCTTCTTCTACCGTTCCTCTTTATAAGTCCCACCAAAAGCTCCAACCCCGCCCCACCCACCCTCCTCTCGAAACAGAGTTTCCAAAGTGAAAAGTTGAGCTAAATAGACTCAATTTGCATATCCCCACCCCCTACTACCCACCACTTGATAGAGCCACCAACAAAAGAAGCTCAAAAACCAATTTCCCCCATCCGAAAAAAAAACCGGGAGAAAATTCTGAAGAAAAAAAAAAGTTCCTCGCGCCCGCCCCTTCAAAAAATTCAAATCAATGAAAGGAGAAAAGTTGAAGTCCCCCCCCCCCTATCCAGGAAAAAAAAAGTCGAAAGGCTAAAACCTTTTCCCTACTTACACACTCGCCTTTCCTCTATTGAATTCCCGTCAAGAGCCCGGGATTAGGCCAGAAAGTAATCGGGCCTGGAGGCTTTTTTTTTACCTTTCTCGCCCAAATAAGTAATTCAACCAAGGCAAGGGATTTGTGTACCCTTGAGGGAGGACTTTACTTTACTTCCTTACCACTTCATTCTCACCGAAAAATGGAATCTACCCGCCCCACTACGATTCCCGGGAATCGTCTCCTAACGATACGTTCTAACTCTCCTCGAGAATTTCCCATAGTGGGAGAATAGAGGTCTTAGAATGTAAATCGAGAAAGATTTCTCATCCAGGATGTCACCTTCAAGTGTCTCCACATTTATTTCAAAGGGCTCAGGTGTGTAACGGCAACGGATAGTAGTAAGAACAAATAGTGACAATTTTGGCAGGCTGATTGGGGTGGGTGGTGCATGTTGACAAAAGTGACTTTTAGTAAGACAGGTAACTTTATCTAGTTAAGAACGACAAACTAACGAGGAGTCAAACCTGTCACTTTTTACCTCGGATTGAAGTAGGCGGGTGAAGTAAGTCCAATTTAGAATTCCATTTCCTTTTGTTCCTTCCGTCCTTAGGCATTTTCTCACGACCTGTGTCCTTAATTGAGGCCATCTCCGTCTGATGTGTATTTTATGGTTGGTTGGTCTCTTCTAGAATTCTTCGTCACTTTGGTACAAACGGAGATGAGTATGCAGTGATCTTTACTTCCGGAGCCACTTCCGCTCTTCGATTACTAGGCGAGAGTTTCACCTTTTTTGGTGGTAAGCATATATGCGGGCTTTCGTACTTAATTTTCGGAGTTCATCTCCTTTTGTGGTTTTATGTCCAGGTCCTTTTGTCTATATGGAAGAGAGTCACACCTCTGTCATTGGAATGCGTCAAGTGGTTGGATCTGCCGCAGAACCTTGCGGTGGCACCTACGCCATTCCTTCTTGCGTTATGGCTGAAAATCTCGACAAGACAAAGTCGGTTCTAGGAAATCGGTACCCTGTGCCGGGAACGACGGAAAAGTAAGCTTAAAAGAAAGATTAAAAATAAAATAAAAATATATGTTTTTTTTTTAAAAAAAAGTTCATTTAAAAAAAGAAAGTTTTTAAAACAAAACTTTCATTTTTGCCAAGTTACATAATATGGTCAGGAGAGATAAGGTAACTTTTCTGTGAATTTCTAAAAAAAACTTGAGTTTTTTGATAGAAAAGGCCGCGGAGGTTTTAAAAATTTGCAAGAAATAAAGTTTTTTGGAGATAAAAATATAAAAAGTAAATTGATTTTTGAAAAAAAAAATTTTTTTAATTTTTCAGAAGAAAAAACGCTCTGGTTGCATTTCCCGCCCAATGTAACTTTTCTGGAAGGAAATATCCACTTGAGTGGATTCGTGCCATACAGAATGGACAGCTTGGTCATGGAGCCTTAGCTGGTCATTGTATTCATACAGAATATGACCTTGACCTTGATGACCTTAATTGGTATGTAGTCCTAGACGGAGCTGCTTTTGTTGGAAGTAATTACCTCGACCTCTCTACCTTCCCAGCGGATTTCATTTCGATCTCATTCTACAAAATGTTTGGATTTCCCACTGGTAAGTTTGTACCTTACATGTTATTACTCGGAGAATACCCGGATACTGAAATTTATTCACGTTTTACTTTCATCTTCCGACCACAAATCTCTATCCGAATTTTCTCTTACCCGGGTTATTGGCTTTTGGCCCAAACGGGTCAGAGATTACCCCTCTAATTGATCTCCTCCTCCTCCTCCTCCTCCACTTTATACGTTTTTTTTTCTCGTAAAATATGGGAAATCGCCAGTCCCTACCCTCTATCCCCCGCCCCCATTTCCCGTACACTTCAACCCTCTAACCCTCAAGGGTCATATGCTCAAAGTACATTTCCCTTTTGACTCTTCCAAAACTTCAAAGAACTNGTAAAATATGGGAAATCGCCAGTCCCTACCCTCTATCCCCCGCCCCCATTTCCCGTACACTTCAACCCTCTAACCCTCAAGGGTCATATGCTCAAAGTACATTTCCCCTTTTGACTCTTCCAAAACTTCAAAGAACTTTTCAAAAATTTCTTGATCCCATTTTACAAAAAAAAAAGTTTTTGAAAAAATATTTATTCAGCAATCAAACTTTTCTTTTTACTCTTCTCTCCTCTAAACTTTATAAACTTAATAATATTTTTTAAAATGCTCCCCCCCCCCTCGATCCGCACAGAGGGGCATGCTCAGGGCCACTAGGAAAATTAGGGCAGCTTCTCTAAGTGGATCTGATGTTTTCAAAATCCCCGTGAAAGAAAACGAAAATGCCCTCTGACCTCGTCGAGGAACGGAAGAATTGGAAAGGATTTGAAAAGAGCTTGACTTTCACCGTCGTCCCTCAGCCCCTATTACTCTACGCTCGTGTCCAAAGAATCTTCTTGTCTTCTTCAATACGCTCCAGGACATGGACACGGGTAAAGACGGAACTCGGGTATTCTCAACTTGTACACTTTTAAGCAACAGAGAGTACGGGAGGGGCGGGGGAGGGGAGGGGGGGACGAGGTAAAAGTGGGAAGATGTAGATGGGATTGTTGGGGCTAATTGGCAATTTGGGAAAAAAGAAAAAAAAAGTTGGGAAGTTCCTGGATGTGACCTCCTTACCTCCTCTTCTACTTTCTTCCTGGGCAACGGGGCCTCGTCGTCAGGGAGAAAATTAAAAAAAGAAAAGTTAATAATTTGAGAATAAAAAAGTACGGGCTGGGATTTGGAAGAGAGTAAATAAATAATGGGGGAAAAAGGCGGCAAGAGAAAACTTTTTCACTTTTTTCAAAATGTCTATTTTGAAAAGGCTCCCCCTTCTCTCAAATGTCGTGTAGTGACAAAGTGGGGTCATAAAAGACAAACTTCATTCCTATGAATTATCAAAAAGACTCCCCCCCCCCGTTCTACCCGGGCACCTCTCTCTACCCTACCCTATTCCCCTCCCCCCCCCCCCCTCTCCGCCCGCGCCTTCAAACTTCTTTTTTTGGTCCTGGAGCAGAGAAAGCAACTTTCTCTCTTTTCTAGCTCCCCGATTATTCAGAATTCAGGGACCTATCTTTTATTCATTTCAATCTGGCTAGAATCTAGAATCTAGAGAGGCCCACCAGTCTTTCCAATTCTCACCCATTGACAAAGATTCATTTCCATTTCATAGAGGAGCTGGGGAAAGTGGTGGGTCCTTGAGGGAAAGTGGGCTCAAATGGAATTTTCGGCTCATCAAAATCAACGGAGAATTGATTCTTCTAAAGGACACTCGTTCAGTTGGAGAAACTACTTGTACAATTTTCTTACAGGGGCTCCCCTATTCAAAAAGTCTAGCGTATTCTTCTAAAGTTAACAAAATTTAACCTCCGGGGGGGAGGGGTGGGGTTTCCTCCAAAGTTTCTTTTCACCCATTTAACCCTACTTTACAACTTTTTTTTTGCAAAAAAAAGAGGCAATTTGAAATGAGAGACTTTTTGGAAAGATTGAAAAAACTTTAACTTCCTTTTTTGCAGAGATTAAATTTTTCATTTTTAGCACACTCTTCTAAACTCCCCCCCCCCCCCTGCCACCAATGTTACGTTTAGGGCACAAAGTAGGTCATTGTGTGTAAAAACTTGACACCTTGACAAGCTTACAAGCTTTTCTAGAATTTTTTATTTTAAATTGAGAGATTTCGCTACAAAGTACTAAATAGTCATAAAGTAATTTAAAAAAAATAAAAAATTGTAAACATTTTTTTAAAAACGAAGGCCACTTGAGCTGAGCAGCATCAGATCTGATGCGTTTGATTAGATTTAACTTAATTTAAGATTTCGACGTGAGGTTTTGTTTTAAAAAAAAAACATTTGACAATTATAAAATAATTGACCATTATTGATCTTTTTTTTTTGTTCATAGGCTTGGGTGCCTTGTTAGTAAAACGAAAGAGTGGAATTGTTCTCAAAAAACGATACTTTGGCGGTGGTACAGTTCAAGTGCTCATTCCCTCTACGACATTTCATGTTGAAAAAGTAGAACTTGAAGGAAAGTAAGAAGACAAGAAAAACAACCAAAAAAAACAGAAGAGGGTCAAAGGTCAATGAGGGCCAATAAAAGAAACAAGACACTTAAAAAGACTTTCTTTTCGTGTTAAAAAGGTTTGAAGATGGAACCATTGACTTTTTGTCAATACTTTCTCTCCAGTCTGCCTTTGACACTTGGCTTTCTCTCGGGATTTCTCTGGACAAAATATCTTCCAGGACATTTTCACTCTGCCAGTAAAAGTCACCCTTAAAAAAAAAACTTTTCTTTTTCAAATTGGGCCCTTAGCAAAATCCTAAGTTTTTTTGTATGTATCGAGGTATGCCTACCGTATTCTCAGTCAAATGAAGCACTCAAATGGACATCCTTTGGTACAAATTTATACCGTGACACCGTTCGATTCCAAGGTTACTTCTGGACATATACTTACATTCAACCTACTTCGTAGTGATGGCTCGTTTATAGGATACTCACAAGTAAAAGAAGAAAAAAGTTGTAGAAAGTTTACAAATCCATGAGGATTTTAGTTGAAAGCCTTTTCCAAACACTGGGCTTGTATTTTGTAGGTTGAAGAAATTGCATTTGTGAACCGTGTCCATCTTCGGTATGGATGTTTTTGTAATCCTGGAGCTTGTCGACGGTACCTTGGGTACGAACCACAGGATTTACTACGACACTATACTGTGAGAACCTCTAGCTGTGTGTTATTTCAAAATTTATGCTCATGCATGACTGCATGTAAAAATTGAACTTTCTTTTTCCCATCTATCATTTTCCTTGTCCCCTCAAGCCGACTTTTCACTTGTTGAATAATGTAATTGAAATGTCGCTATAGGCTGGGCATGTCTGCGGCGACATGCGTGATTTGATCGATGGAAAACCAACTGGGGCAGTACGTCTTTCTGTTGGTTACATGACACCAAAAGCTCATCTTGACTATTTTCTCCGATTGGTTTATTCCACTTGGATTGTGGTAAATAAAAATGCGGGAACTTGAATATAAAAAAATAAAAAAATGATATTTTTTTTAAACTTTTTTTAGAAAGAGACATACGGGTCAGAGGTCAGCCTGCTGCAGAATGTAGGCTTATCAATACCTAGACTTACACAGATCTTCATTTATCCAGTCAAGTCGTGTGCACCTGTAGAAGTAAAGAGAGGAAAAAAAAAGATAAGAGACAAAATATTTCTTTTGAAAATAATCCTATTTTTTTTCTTTTACCTTTTTCCTACAGGTTTTTGGTTCTTGGGAATTAACCGAAGGTGGTTTGACCTTTGACCGACAATGGCTCATTGTCAACTCCTTAGGGATCGGGCTGAACCAAAAGCGTGTTCCAGGCTTGGTTCATATTCAACCAAAAATTCATTTGAAAGAAGGCATTTTAGAGTTGTGTGCCACAGGTAGGTACTTTCTTCTTTCTCAAGGGACTGCTAGGCCTTTTTTTTCTTCAAGTGAAAGTATCACTTTCCCTTAGGACACTCCTCGTTCTCCCTTTCACTAGCAATGACTTCAAATGACGATGAAGAAAGGAGCTCTGCACAACTCTGCAATGCAAAAGTAACCATTGTATTTACTAATAATAGAAAATTGAAAAATATATTAAACTTACTTCACTTTTTGTGTGTGTGTGTGTAAATAGGTCTGTGGTGAAAAAGTAGTGGGGCTCAACTGTGGTCCCACCGTGAGTAGTTGGTTAGACCAAGTCCTTGGGTACGATGGACTTCAATTGATCCGTATTTTACCAAAAGCAACACAACGCTTTCGTAAGCCTCTTATTCAAAAATGACCAAAAATTCCTTGCAAAAAAAAAGAGAGCAATTTTCGAGGTTTTCTCTTTGGTCAAGTGAAAAAGAGTAAATCAATTATGAAAGAATCGATTCTGTCCACAAACACTCTCTTGGGGTTTTTTTGGTCTGGGAGAAACTAAACTAAAAAGAAAGCGACGAGACACGTGGAGAAATTCCCTGGGATTCTTTACTCCACAAGTTCTTCCAATAACTTTCCCTTTCATTTCCTCTTTTATCAAAATATGCTTTCACTTCTCCCCAAAAAAAAACTAAAACTCTGTACAAGATTTTTCAAAATGTGAAAGGATACGTTGTACAAAAACTTTGGTAGGCAATATCCTGGAAGGTAACCTCCTTCTGTACAGAAGGTAGAGCAGGGCGGGGGGTCCATTCCAGACGAGCGAGGACTCAAGTACCTGGAGAAATGAAAGAATAGTTGAGGAACATAAAAATTCATCAATACTTCAAAAAAAATATTCTTTTTCATCTATAATTCTATAGTACCTGGGGAATTTGATACTTTCTAGAACTCGCGTCCTCTGGGTACTAGAGGGAACTAAAATTCTTCTTTTTTTTTTTGCAAGTCAGCAGTTGTCGTATAATTTTGCCATTGTAGCACTTACTTACTTCAATGTGGTTGATTTTGATGAGATTTTCTTCTAGTTTCTCTACTATCCTTCTCTTAAGGTTTCCTTTCTAGAATTCGTAATTGAAATGCGATTAAGAGGACGTTGAACAGATGAAGGAGGAGAGAGAAAGAAGAACTGATCTGAATTTGATTTGGGATTTGTTGGCTCTAATGAGATTAATCAACGATTCAATTAATGCATTTCTTATAGGTGAACATGGACGGACTCTGTCACTTGCTAATGATTCTCACTTTGTTCTTCTATCTTCTGCCAGTTTGGTCCAGCTAGCGACACAGTTGGAATCGAAAGGAGTCACATTTTCAGACGATGACGAGGAGGAGGAGGAGGAGGAAGAGCCTGACCTTAAGGTCACCCCTAGAGAAAAGGTCATCAAAAAGGTAATTATTAGAAAAGTTTAGCATGAAATGAACATTCTTTTGACTTACGTTTAAACTTGTCTAAATTTTTAGTCAGTACGAAACTTAACTCGTCGATTTCGTCCAAATCTTGTGGTTGACTGGCCTAACCCTTACGAAGATGAAAGTTGGGATGAAATTCAAATAGGACAAGTTTCTTTCAAGGTCAAAGTTCAAACAGAGAAAGTATATTTAGCATTTGAAAAGAGGGATGTTCTTTCTAGAGAAAGTCAAAGTCTTCCAGCAGGAAAATCTCTTTGAGCTGGAAGAGCGCTGAATTGACTCCTTTGACTTTATCCAACAGTGCGGGAACGGCGGGAAATTGAAATCCGTCATCTCCGCCACTGCCACTACAGCCTCATCTCCTACTGACTTTTCTTCTTCTGCTTTTTAACAGAGCGGGGGGCCATGCACACGGTGTGGTACAATCTGTACGAATCAAAAGACCGGTCAAAGGTCATCAGAACCACTCTTGTCTCTAGCAGCTCGAACTAATGGGAATCCACGGTTTGGAATTCATCTCTACCGATCAGAGAATTCTAGTCCAGATCAAATGTTGTCCATCGGTGACCTTCTAGTCGTCACCTCAACCAAGTCAACCCTAAATCCTGATCATGACTTCAAGAAACCAGCTGTAAAAGTTTCACCCTTACAGAGGAGCATTGACCTGCTAGCGTCCATTCACTGAAACTAAAACCACTTTACTCTCGCTTCTAAGAAAAGGCAGGTATTCCACCAAAACACCACAATTTACTCGAAACTCGGAAAGGTGTGTCTAAACTGTAAAAAAAAGTAGTACGAAATCAAGTTAAATTAAAATCCGTAAGGGTTTAAAGGTTATTTAAGTCTCATCATCAGTCTGTCTCCGACTCGTCATCTGTAACAGGTAAAGTTCCATTTTGCTGAATTACTTTTTGATGATCTTCAATATCAGCTTCGTAAGACATCATTTCGTGATCACTCAGATGTGACTCTCCAGTAATAAATCCAGAGAATCTATATAACAGATAAACGAAAAAAAAAAGTGAATTAAGGTGATGCAGAGTGGAAGAGGAGGAGGAGAAAATCATACGGGTTAAGCTCCCGGGTGTTAGGGAAGGGGGGGGGGGGGCACGGGGTGAATAATTAAAAAGGAAATGTTCCTCTTTTTAATTAATTAGTACAACCAAAGTCTCCCATCCCGGACGAAAAAGGAAGGAAGAGTTTTGAAAAGGAAAAGATGGATAATTAATTCCTTTCTCCCTAGTCTCTCTATGGGAAGAACAAAGAAAGAGAAAGACGTGAATCCGTTCGCTTTTCTCCGTGTCCATTTTATTTCCGCCTCAATCCACCTTTTCCTTCCAATTCCATTTTCCCATTTGCGTCCTTTCCAAATTGTCACTGGGGAATATGACGAGAAAGACTCTCTCACTTTTTTTTTTGAAACGACGTAGTACCTTTACTTTTTTTTTTCTTCTTACCTTTTAGGATCCTTTAGTTTTCCAACGATTTTCCAAGAATTGCAGTCAGGGCTGTTACAAAACTTTCGTAGTGCTTCTAAACTCCTAGCCGTTTCTTCAGCCCCTTGAGCAATGTATTCCTCTTCTGTCAATAATTTAGGCTTTACCGGGAATCGTCGTCTCCTAGTATACAAAACCAGAAAAGTTAGAGAAGAGTGATGAATAAATAAAAGTCAAACAACCTTTTCCCCAATTCATCAAAACAAGTAAACATACGAGGGCGAGACAGAGAGAGAGTGAGAGACCGGAGGGTAGAAATCTCATGTCAACCAATGAACGCTGGTGCTTAATTAGCCACAAAACACTCACCACCAACTTGTAACGTTGTAGAAGAAGCGTTGAGAAAATGAATGGTAGCAAAGGACAATGAGAATGATGACAGTAGAAACTTCAACCAAATCACTACTCAAGTAAATCAAGATAAGGCTGCAACCCTGTAAACCATTAATAATTTAATTAATAATAATACACATGACTCATAAAAAAAACCTCAATTTCGTTTTGTTACTTGTAAGGTCCAAGTGATTATGTCCAGTGTCTTGGGATGAACAGGTGGACCAAGACGATAACACAGAATAAAAGTAATCACAGCACCACTCGTTAAGTAAACGACAAGGTAAGGTAATTTTTCATGAACCATTTCCCCAAAGCGATTCCAAGTTTCGCCAGCAGCATAAAGGCTGGAGATCCATACAAGAGATATGACGCCGTATGCTACTTTCCCCCGAGGCAAGACTCGGTAGAGAATGAACATGAGCAGGATGGCAAATCCTATGCCACCAAGGATCTTAATTCAGGAAGAATTAACAGGTATGATTAAAATAGATAAATAAAAAGTGATTAATTTGTATAATTATATTATTATGTTTAAAAAAAAATCATACAGTGCTTGAAGTATAGAAGAAAGTTCCAGAACGAGCCAGTTGTGGAGCATAGAAAAACAAGAAAATGCCTCCTACTAATGTCAACATACTCCAAGTGTCCATGGCTAGGAAAGACAAATAGACAGGTTTATTCCCATGTTGATTGCGGTAGAGGGTACATACTACATATGGATACTTGCTTACGTCGTATGATAAGAATTGCCGAGTATGGTTTCTTAGTGTCAACACCAACACAGCTAGAATTGAAAGTAGGAAAATTTGCCTAGAAAGTAAAATGTAAATTGAATTAAATAAGAAATCATCACAGTCGATAAGATCTCAAGACTACTAACCTCACGAACTCGCCAAGGAAGCAAATTCTGAGCCCAGAGAACCCATCTGGTAGTCTCCATGTACTTGGTATAGACTTCATTAGCGTTGTGTCCTTTAATAATTTTGATGTCATCGGCTGAGCTGACAATACGAAGCTAATAAACGAAATAAACGTGTTTACAGAATTATTACTTACAAGATTAACAGACAACCGAGACTTCAGAGTTAGTTTTGGCCATGCTTACGGTAGCGGATTTGAAGTAATTGATGAGTTTCTTTGAATCGCCCTTTCGACAAAAAATATGAAAGTCACCCTCGTGTATGTCCATGAGGAGATCGTTTGGCCGAAGATGGTGTACTTGTACGTTATCCAAGGCACCTGTAACCAGAACAAAGTATTAAACACTTCAAGTCTAGATTAATTTGTTTCTTATATTTTTGTTTTTACCAAGTACACCGCTGGCCAGCATCCAGGAACTGAGTATCACCACTCCGCAACACATTGAAATCCAGTAATTTCGTCCCAGTATTCTCATTGTGAAGTAGAGCATAAACAGGTGTTGATTCAAGGAAATCGAATGCAGACGTAACTTACAGCCGCAGAGTAGAGAAAACTAACGAAAGAAGTAAAGGTAAGGATGGTAACTTGCCTAAAATGTGAAGCAAGACTCAGTGTTAATTGATGGTGCCTTATGCCTTGAGTCAAGGCCCTTGACTTCAATGTCGTTTGGAGAACCTGAAGGTGGTCCAGGAACCAGAGCAGTGAAGACAACTTGTGTAATGTAAATTGAACAGTCCTAATAACTTAAATTAAAAAAGTGGTAAACCACTTTAGTAGTAACAACGTTATAGCGTATACCGGTACCGGTCAACTGTACCACCTTTATTTTACCTTTCTATCGTCAAAGATAAGAAACATGAAGAGAAGCTATAAAATCCTCGGCACGAATTTTAAAAGTCAACGTTCGCATTCCATACCTGTATAGGGTCAAAGGTTGTTTGTTACTATTAGATCCTATCCTTGTAATTCTGCAACTTATTCCTCAATGTGCGAAAAATTAAGTAACCACTGATTCGCCAAAAAGCTGCCACTGGACTGCAAAATTCGACAATAATTTACATACTAAAGCTCGCGGACTTTGGACTTGTCTGGATTGGCGCCAAGTGAGATGTCTTGGACAGCGGGAATACATTGGCCGGATTTGGTGAGAACCGCCGCAATGAACTCATCATTTCGGTGACCGGTACAATACGAGATTGTTTTTTAATTTCTTTTAATTTATTTATGAAATCAATATAATTCACTTCATTAATTCTCACTCATGACATTCCAGAGGGTAGCTATACCCCCCACCGTAATAAAATACGTGTGCCAATTATGGGGTGACCAAACACCCACACCTGGGCTACTTCCGGTCCGATCAGCTGATGCTGCTAGCTGTACAAGTACAACTTGAAGGAGACAAATTTATGTACATTGTAGGGTTGCGGATAACCCAGCCCAGAGACTCCAGACTCCAGAGCAGAGCATCTCCGGGCTTCCGTAAAATTCTGTGCAAAAGCAAAACTAATCTGGTGCCTTTCATTGAAATTGGGAAAGTTTTTATAATTTTTGGACAATTGAATTCATAAAGGTAAGAAACCAGCAATTCTTAGTTTCTATGTTATTTCTGTTTGTCTATAATTCGCTTTGTTCAATGTTTTAATTTGGGGTTAGGTTCGGTAAATTTGCTGTTATAGCCATCCATAATTTATATAAATTGTTGACAATTCCATGGATGGGGTCATTCACGTTTGTGACAGGTGTTATGTAAGCTTACTGTAGGTGTTATCTACATTAGATGAGCCATTTGGTAATGTAGAGGTGTTAGAGATTTGACTTTAAAGATCCCGTGCTCTAACCATGTCCTCCTAAACGTGCTGGAAACAGGATTTAGTTCGAAGGTCAGGAACACCTAGCTGGTCTCAGTCTCGCGGATATCGTGGAATCGTGATACTACCACATGCACACCAGACACCACCACCTAAGTGAAGGTTTTACCTCGTTTGTCAGTAAACTTATCAGACCATAGCAATAAAAGCAGAGGAGGGTGAAGTCTATAAGTTCTTTTTTTCATGCTCTTGTATCATGAAAAGAAATCCATTACCCAAAAGACAAGGGTAGACTATCAAATTCAAAATCAACTTCCCACATCCTGAAAAAAACAATTACCCTGATTTAAGTGCCTTGGTATCACCGGCCGATCCACATTTCTTCATTTGACAATTAACAATTGTTAGTCATAAGTAATACGTTATAGCTCTCCGGTGCTCGTCAAACGTCAATCCTATTCAATTAACGGTAAGACCTTGAAGAAAAAAAAACGAATTTGCATGTTTTGCACATTTTTACCTATTTTAAACATTGCGATTAAGATTAGACAGTATTAGCAAATTCACCTGCAACCCTGCAATGCAAGTGAACAGTACGGTACATTCTAAAAAAAAAGGTAACGAAAGTTAATCTAGGATTAAGTACATCTAATGTACGTTATCTTGAATAGGCGTTCTGTAAGAGGGAATGCGTGCTTAGTTTCCGATCGACTATAACTTTTGTAATCGTACCTCATTCGAGATGGAAAAAACCACAAACAAGGGCTTAATTAAGTGGTTAATTGGTGGTTAAGAGTCAATAACAATGGGTACCTACTACACCATGTGGCGAGTAACAAATGTGACTAACTTCGTTTTCTGTCAGTTCCACTTGGGCTAGGCTGACGAGTCATGAAAAGGAAGCGTGTACCACTTCCTTATCGTTGTCGTCGTCGCCCTGAGAGAGTTTCGTATTGAGTTGTTATTGTTTTGATGGAAAATACCCGAAGAATTGCTCGCTTCTGCGCTGCCCTCCTATCCATCTTCCAAGTTCCAACTTCCAACCCGGGTTGATCCAGTTTATTGCCAAAACGGCAAAGTGCCAATTATTGTCACAAATCGATAATAATTTTCTTTACGAATTTTGACCGACTACTACAATTCAATTTCTTATTACGAACAGTACACATTAGTCACAATTACAAGGAATCATTCGTAGATTTCGTTGTCTTTTCTCAAAATTTAACAAAGTTAAATCATTTGAAACTTGTTGTGGTAGTGGTATTCGCTACCAATTACTCTATACTTACGACAATACTCCTCCTTGCCC
>JABASK010000537.1:0-13810 GCA_019776465.1 Rambutanura hunanensis | reverse complement strand
GTGAGACGGTTGTGATCAGAATGAAATAAACAACGCCAAAATTAGTTGCAGATTTTACACAACTCCACACACACACAACAAATTTTGTCACAAAGAGGTTAATGACGACGATCATTGCGGGACATATATAGTAAACAATGGAATTTTTTTTGGTACCTTTTGTTTTAGCTTTTTTTAAGAAAAAAATAAAGAGCAACAAAGTCAATTTTGACAGGAAACAAAAGAAAGAAGCATGCACTTGAAAGAAAGTGGAGTGTGGAATTTTTCACTATAAAATTAGCTCACAGACTTTCACTTTTTTAACAAAAAAAAAAAAATAAAATAAACAATTTCTACAGGAGTAGTGTTTTTTTTTTAATTTTAAAAATGAGTATAGCCACCTTTTTTTTTTTGTTACCAAATTTTTTTTTTAACATAGAAGAGAGTGAAAGCAGAGAGAAAGTGAGCGAAAGTGCGGAGACAGACGGCGGTGGTTTAAAAAAACCGAAAATTAACAGATTCCTTGTTTTACCCCTCCAGGATTAAACCGAAATGGCAGGGGGGGGGGGGCTCGATTTCGAAAGTGTGGAACAAACATCATTGGATTTTTTTTTCTAAACAGATGGAGAATGTTTAGGACACGAAAAAAACAAGACACAAAAAGTTCAATCTAAGAGAAAGGCAGAGAAAACGCTTAAATTAAAAGGAAACACAGTCAGTAGGTTGTTTCCTCGTAATGGAATCAAAGGCACAGAGAGATTTGATTCAATATTTAACCCGTAATATTCATTTTTTTTTTAAAAAAATGCAACTTTTTTTTAAAATAATTTTCTTTAGAAAAAAAAATTTAAAGAAATGTTGTAAGTCATACCTCTCCCAATACTCGTCCTTTTGAGCATAACTCTGTACGCTCTCCTCTTCAATGAGGAACTTGACCCTGTGGTAAAATGAAGCCGTGACACTTGGTGGCTGTTTTCTAAGTAAAACTTCAACGGGGTCATTGGCCGTTAGACACATTAAATGTTCTTTGCAAGCTCCACTTTCGCAACACTCGCTGTCAGAACAGTCAGTCATACCATCTGGAAAAATAATTCAAAAACGATTCTTTTTTTTAAAAAAAATATGACTTTAAAAAAAAATCCACAACTGCAACACTTTTCAGTTCTTGGCAGGACGCGAAGAACTTGCGTTACAACTTACTCTTCCAAAATGACTTTCAGTTTTAAAAAAAAAGTCATAGAATTTAGTAATAACTACGCTCCATTTATCTTTCTTACCATCGTCATTATCAACTTCATCGGCACAATTGGTTTCAAGCCGAATGGAACAATCGGTACCAGCCCAGCCGCTCTTACACTTGCACGAGTAGACGTCGTGCATTATGCATGAACCATGGTCACTGTGAGTACACGAATTGGGACATCCGGCTGGAAAGATTGAAAGGAATTATTATTATTTCCAGCCTTTCCTTCAGTTCTACCCACATAAACTTTGTCGTCTTCTTCCCACCCTGGTAAAGATCACGGATGATGTTGAGCATCTTGATTCTAACTACTAAAAGCCTAGCTAGTACTAAAAAAAAAGAAGAAAGTGGGGCGGGGAATTTTTTTTATTTTATTTTAGAAAGTGAGCGTCAGCAGCGACAAAAAAAGAGCCACCAACTTTGATTTTCAGTATTCTCACCGTGTGCGCCTCCTCGTCGTCGTAATCTTTTATCCTTCAAGAAAAGGAGGCGATAATGGGACGCGTTCCTGAATACTTTTTTTTTTCTTTTACAAAAATATGTCGCCGTCATACGTGGCAAAAAGCGACATGAAATATTTCTTAAGCGATCTAACGTATCTTAACTTTCAACACTCTATTTTTTTTTAACAAACGCGACAAAAATCGGTCCAACGGTAGTACTTTTGCGACTAATTACGACTAAAACCTATAGCTTCTTCAAAGTATTTATTACAAAAAACAATTTTTTTTTCAAATAATTGAAATTTCAAAATGATCTTACCCAGAGTGCAGTGTTTTCCATTCCAACCCACTTGAACAGATGCACGTTCCGTTTTTGCATTGTCCATGTTCTGCACATCGGGTGTCACAGGCCACGGAATCGCAATTTTCTCCTGCCCAACCTTCCTTGCACTGACATTCCCCACGGTCACTGCAGAATCCATTCAGACCACAATCCCTCTCACAAATGACTACCGGGAAGAAAAAATAAGTTAAAAGAATCAATACCCGGGTAGCATCTAGAGCATAAGGGTGCACAGTAGAATGGCACTGTGGCTTCTTCCTTTTGTTATTCCTAGACACCGAGAAAGTAGTAAAAAGTGAGACCGAAATCATTTCAGGCAGGGAAGTCATAAAATTCAAAAAAAAAAAAAAAAAACTGAAAGCGCAGGCTATGGACCTGAAGAGGGAAAATAAAATGAAGAGCCTTCGAAAAACGTAGGAAAGTCATAATTTCCGGCGTCACTTCTTTCTTCCTCTACCGTGACCCGCCCAACTGTCACCAGAAACTTCCTCTGGTCACTATATGACTTCCTACGCTAAAATCCTAAAATCTTAAAAAAACACCCAAAAACCCCTTAAGAACCTAATCAAACATCTAAAAAAAAAGGCCTCCCAACTTTTCGACGAAAACTTTAGTTTCCTAAAATCTTTTTTTTTCTACATCCTTTTCAACTTTCTCCCTGATGAGAGTTTGATGACGGGAGAATTTTCTCCTTTGACTTTCACCAGCAAAAAGGCACAGCAGGACGACTTTGTAATGAATGGAATCGTGGATTTTATGACAAAAGACACGGTTTCCGCTCATAAATTCCAAAAAGTTGGCTTTTCTCCGAAAAGTCATGGGCCAAAAGGAAAAAGATGAAGTGAAGAGGGACGAAAGATGGGTCATGAGTCTTGAAGCTAATGGGCTTCTAGTAGAAAACAAGGGCAAGTCATCATGGCCCTTACGCTTGTCTACCTCATCTTTCCACAAAGTGAAACACCAAAAGGAAGATCATTATCCATTTCAACGACTCAGATTAGCTCATTTCCGGACTCATAAGGCATGGCCAGTTTAGAAAGCCCACCGGGAAAAATATATGGCCTTATCCACACAACCAAAAAACTATACAACTTTCTATCCAGTCAAAAAGGATAAGGATCAGTGTGGTTTTGGTCTCGAGGGAAGTTCATCAAAAACAAAAGGAAACCACACCAAAAGCCCTTCTCAATAATGCAACTTAACACTCGTATCTTAGTTAGTTTAGTAAAAAAAAAGGTAGTTTTAGAAATTACTAACAAAGAAGAAGAAAAGAGCGGTAACCAAGACCTAACCCAGAACTAGTTTCCAGGTCATTACCTCCAAAATTCAAGTGACCTCCCACAACTTGGAGGTTTTATGTTTCGTTTGAAAGAAAACGTACAAAAAAAATTTAACGCTTTTACGTTAAACGCGTTTTTTTTATCTTGAAATTATTTTCCAACACTTTAACTAATTATCTTTATTCTAATTAGTTCAAATTCCTAACTAAGTTTTCTCATCTGCTCTTCCTTTCCTTCAGCGTGGTTGGTTAAATTACGGCAAACTTTCACTTCTGGGAATTTTGTTTGAAAATTATGAATTATTGGGTGAAAGTCAGGAGAGGAGAGAAAGCCACAACTTTTCAATTAATATCAACACACTAGTTCCAGGATGTCTACGTTTCGAAGAGAAGACCCGGTGGATTTCGGGGAAATCTCCAAATTTTGATTGGTGAATTATTGATAGCCAGGTTCCCTCTTCCCTTGTGTGTTTACTAACCAAAGCATGTTACCCGGGTAGAGTTTGTCGTGTCTAAAAAGCCCGCTGTAGGCTTCAGATCGTCAAAAAAAATACTTGAACGTCTTTTTCTCTGATTCTGGTCTCGCATTTCAATTTGGCAGGGCTTAAAGTAGCAATTCACGGAATGCACTTCACCGCCTTACCTCAACCATACATCAAGGGCAGGACAAAAGGAAGGAAAGAAAAAAAGTTGAAATGGGTTTCAACCGTTGAAGTTTCCCGCGCATTTGTCAAAACTCAACCTTACGCTACGAGTCAAGTGAAAAGGTTGTCGAAAAAAGTGTAAAGAAAGAAATCACGGTACTTTTTCTCAAAAGACGCCGTGGAATTCCCAACGTTCATTTTTTAAAAGTTTTTACCTTCAAAGCAGTTGGGTCCACCGTAAGGTTTTTCACAATTGCACTTTCCCAATCCAATGTCAAATTCCCCATGCTCAGAACAATCCGGTAGACATTTTGAAAGGAAACTTTCTGGAAAACTACGATAGAAAAAATGTCGAGACACAAAATATGAGTTAAGGTACACATAGGTATTCGTTACAAATCGACTATAGTTAACCTTTCTAAAGCCCTAAATTCATTTTTTTTCAAATGTCAAAGGTACCTATCCTGACTTTTCCTTTTGCTCAAAACTTGTGAAAAAAAATTAAAATATTTTCTAGGTTTAAATTTCATTTTTTTTTTCAAAAAAAAAAAGAAGTTAAACTGAATGAGTATTTACGTTGATTTGTCTTAGTTTTCTACAAAAACTTACTTTTTTTTAAAAAAATATATAATTTTGTTATACCTGCAAGTAGTTCCAGCCCATCCCACTTCACAAAGACAACGACCATCAATACAAACACCATGGTTAGAACAGTTTGGATCAGCACATGCTCCTGAAAAAATAATAAAGTAAAAAGTCAATTTTTTAAAAATTCGCATGTTAGGAAATAATCCATTATTAATAATTTTTAAGAAATTAGTCTTTCAAATCCATAAATAGTCAATCGCTCCAAGTCACTTTAGCCAAGTAATTACTTTTGCAGATGAAGCATGACGATGATGACCTTCTCGTTAATTGGACCAAAGTAAAAGTATCAAAGAGAAAAATTTAATAAGAGCTACGAAGTGTCATAGCCTTTGAACCAAATTTATTATGGTCCTCATCACTTTTGGATAGGTAGGGTGACATACCACGTGGGAGGGGGGCTGGTAGGGGGTGGGGGGTTGGGGTTTAGCCGATTTTGATTCATGGACACAAGGACCAAGATAGAAAACGTTACTTTAATATGACAGTCAGCGGGAAGTGAAGAGTGACATTCAAAAAGCGTCCTTACTTTGGTTTTAATTAAATTTTAAACGGACGTGAGACGACTGAAGGGCTGTTGAAAATTAGTTAAAATAGGATTTGACAGTAGAGTCAACTGTTAAAAAGAGGCTTACAAAAAATAGATGGAGGACCAAGCTTTTGCAAATTTGTCTTTTGGCACAGAGAAAGTTAGAGAAAGTCGCTGAAAAATTTTCTCAAGTCTTGACAATCTTTTTAACGAGCAAACGACAGGGAACCTATTTTACCACTAAACTAGCAACACTAGAACATTCGTCTATAACCCACACTAAAAGTTTATCAAATTCTAACACTATTAATTTGAATACTCTAGTAAGATACTCCGCGCGTTATATGCGAGAGTACTTTCAGAGTATCCTACTTAAAAGAGTCAAGTGTACGAACTTACGGTGTTGACAACTCTGTCCCGTCCATCCAGGTCGACAGACACAGTTTCCATTGACACAGTTCCCATTCCCATGACAATTACCAATTTCACATTCAGATTCAAGTATCTCACACTCAGTGCCTTTCCATCCCGTGTCACAGTGACACAGACCACCACCATAACGCCCATGGTTACTACAGAGGACGGGACAAAGACCTGAGCAAGAAAATTCCATTAGCATCAATTTAAGTCTCAAGCCTCTAGCTCCAAACATTAAATCCCCATACAAAAACTTACTCGTCGAACAGTCAAGACCTGTGAAACCATCAAAACAATGACATTTTCCATAGACACAATTTCCATTTCCCGTACACTGTTGTGGACATCGAACTTCAGCATTCGTATCCAATTGCGACGTAAGTTGAAGTCTACGTGGAATCAAGTTATCATTTAGAATTCTCAAGAACCATTTTCCACTTTCAAGATATTCAGCCAGAATGACATGAGTCGGGTCAAGTGAGACGTCACGACGTTGACGATAAGCCACAACATGAGGCCAAGGAAGGTCATCTAAGTCATCCAAGTTGACCGTTGAGGAGTTGAAGCCGTCCGGGGTAGATGTTACATGATGCCTTCTGGCTCTACTTCGGTATGATTCCAACCGACCATTTTTAATGACTTTGATGAAATCGTGTTGCGTGACGGAAGGAAGGGCGTTACGACGAAAGAGGAGGGCCCAGTTGGTGCCCCAGGGGAAACTGAGGTTGAGGTTGACATAGCCACTATCACGAAGGCTCATCTCGAGGGTCCAATAGGCATAAGGCTCCACACGACGACTTAGTGGTTGACCCCAGTAGAGTTCAATTGGGGAAAGGCCATCGTCTTCATCTCTGGACGAAGTAGCCTGTGGTATTAAACTACTCGGGGAAACCATTTCCGCTAGGATACAAAAAAAAAAATGACATTTGACAAATTAAAACTCCGCCTACTTCTTAACCCCGTGTCCCATTAAAAGTGAGCTATCCCCACGGGCAGTACAAAAATTTCCTGCTTACCTTCGCTACTTCTTGGAGAAATGGAAGTCTGGTCAGTCATCACAGGCAAGTGCTTCTCTCCTCGAGCCATCACTTTCGCATCTTCAACTACAATACATCCCGTTCCAGGAAATCTCGAACAGTTTCCCATTATAACTGTAAAAAAAATGAATCAAATTTAATTTCAATTCCTTCTTTCTCTGCTTTCTATTTCAAATTTTTGAGATTTTCACATTTTCTATTTTTTTTGAAGAACAAAGCCAACCTTTCCCATTTAACAAAAAATTTTTTTTAGTAGTTTCCTTTTAATTAGTAGTTTGAACACTTATTTGAACCACTCTAATCTCAAATGACCAATGAAATAGCTCGTCTCAAACACCCGGGTTTTACTTTTCATCCTCATTCAGAATTCAAGACAAGGGGTTGAAAGATCAGAAAAGAAGATGAAGTCTCAGCATTTCCTTAATTCTAGTATTTAGGAGAATGATTAAGGCCTTTTGTTACCAAGTCATCTTCTATTTTCTAACTTATTGAGACTCTACAAAACGTAGTATCTTCTACAGTCAAGCCTAATCTTTTTAGGTCACAAATCCCAACTTTCTCTTTGACTTCTGTGTGGTTTCTTAAAAGTTGTGTAGGATAAGGATGGGGGGAGTCTTTGAAGTAATGAGACTTCCATTGTTTCTCTTCGGAAATGGTCAATGGACTTTCCACTTGTTTTCTAAAAACTTCCCGTTTCTCTTAGAAACACGGAAAGATCCTAAGTAATTATTCACTGCACGTTTGTCTTCTATAAAATTCGTTTCACCGTCACGTCTTTCCCCCTTGTCCTGGCCCTTTCACAATGGATCTTAAAGGAAAGCGACAGAGAGATGATGGGAAAGACGTCTCCTTGACATTGGTCCAAATGGGATTGGAATACGGATCGACATTGGAAAAAGTTTTAAGAAAAGACCACGACACCCCAAAGTCCCCACACATTCTGACTTGGTGACATTGGCGACGGCAGAGAAGAAAAAAAAAACCTTCACATTTATTCTTTCCTCGTTTCCCAGGACTTTCTTCTCGAAGATCAAAATAGCAGGAAAATAAAAATAAAATTCATTTCATTAATTTCTACACTCGCCACACTCCCCTGCTTCAATTTTGACAAAAAATACTCAAAGTCAACTCTACTTTTTGTCACCGCGTCGTGTCACAAAAAAAAATCCATTACTAAAATTGATCCTAAGCCCTCTTAGAACACAAGAGAAAGTTTGGTAAATTTTGAAGGCGTGAACGATATTTCAAAGTTTGACTAAAAGTTTCATAGTTCTCCTTAAAACCTTTGGTTTGATTCGCCTAACCTTTGACCCGTGACCACATATAAGAGAACCTGATTCTTCCACTCCAACTGTCCGGAGGGATAAACAAGAAAAGGTTGGACTTGACTTGGGTTTTGTTGATTGAGAACTATATTCTTGTCTTGGTGATACGCAGGAAAAAGGAAAGTTTTCCTCGAGGGAAAACGAAAAATAGAAAGGCATTCATTGAACGAGAGAAAAATAATTTGGTAGAGTAGAAACGAAGGGTAGTNGGTTTTGTTGATTGAGAACTATATTCTTGTCTTGGTGATACGCAGGAAAAAGGAAAGTTTTCCTCGAGGGAAAACGAAAAATAGAAAGGCATTCATTGAACGAGAGAAAAATAATTTGGTAGAGTAGAAACGAAGGGTAGTCCTGGAGAAAGTCCAAAGTTTAGTAGAGTTAATTAATTAGGTTGTCACATAAGTTCCGACTCATTTGTACTTGTAGTCCGGGAAAGGAGACAACAAAAGACGGTACAAGGAAAAACCCGGGTAGCCAATAACTAACTAACGGGTTTTAACCCCTTATCCCCCCACCCCCATTCCCCAAAAAAACGCGCTTCCTTTTTTTTAAAAAAAAAATTGAGGCTCTTACGTTTTTTTTAAAGTTTTTGAAATGTCAAACACACCCCTCCTCCCTGACAAAAGCACATCACCCTTACTTGCTAAACATTTTTTTTAAAAATTTGATCATTTTAACGCAAATTGTAAAGTTAAATTAAACATTGCGCATCGGCGAAGTCTTTTTGATCTTTTTTTTTCCAAAACATGCTCCCTCCCCAATAATTGATCCCCTAACAAATAAACGACCGCACTTTTTCAAACTTTCTACCAAAAAAAAAGCTAATGTTAGTTTTAAATTCTAGTTCGAATTTTCTCTCTCCATGGTTCTAATACCATCAAAGCTAGAAAAACTTATAGGCAATTTACTTGTGGCAGTTGGGGGTTTTAAAAGTACTGTGTGTACTTTTTTTTTTCTACAAACTCCAAGAAAGCCCGGAAATGTGTGCGATTTGTGTTCAACAAAGCAGAGAAAGAGAAAGAAAGCGTCGTCCTTTCACTTTTCTGATCTTTATCAAAGATATGTCATGGAAATTTAAGAGCCGAGTAGGATTCGAACTGGAAACCATTATATCAGCTTACATCTTTCAAAAAGCCTCCAAACGTCAACTTCAATAGGCTTTAAGAGCATCACTCCAAACCACAACTCTATTCACCCGGAACAAGGCCTCACATAAAACCTCAAGAAATAAAATTATTATTTTTTTTGTGTAAAATGAAAAAAAATCCAATTTTTTTAAACTCAAAATCTCACCCAGTTACGAAACAAGGCAAATTCTTCAACTTCTAACAATCTACTTCGCGAGGCAAAAAAAAGAACTCCAACTTTTTTCGTTAACCCACTTTTGTACCCAGTAATGATTCCTTTAAAAAAAAACCCGCTTCGGAGAAAGTTATTATTAAAAAGTTCCTTCAAGGGAAGAGGGGGTGGGGGGTTGGGGTTTTGCGGCGAAAAATAATAGCGAATCGATTTTTTGCATCGAATTTCATCGTGTCCCTCACTGATTTTGCCAATCTAGATTTATACCACATGTGAATACATACCTGTAAAGTAGATCAAGATGGAGATGAGTGCCACACAGAGGAGAATGAGGGCTACCGACACACATTTCCAAGAACATCGGTCTGAAACTCGACAATCCTTTTGCAGGGTAAATCTAGATGGGGAGTAATGATTTCTTGGTAAGGATCGACCCGGTGGAAGTCCATTTCCTCCTGAAATTTGACCCGGGTGCGGTGTACTACTAGGAAATACTGGTAGAATCACGGGTGCTGAGGGTAGTCCACCCATCATTCCATTGTTCCCCAGTGGCCCACCACCAATGAGTCTAAAAAAAAGAAGAAAAAAAACCGAAAAATTATCAGTCATGACTTTTTGCCTGCTTTTTCTCACTCCGGAAGAGTGACAGGGGCGCGTAGTGGTGAAAGGACCTTTGATCAAAAGTGAGGATTCGAGGTGACTAGGATGAAAGCCCTGCCTAATGAGAAGTGAAGCAGAAGGTTTTTTCCCTTTGATGAGGATGTCAATTCCAGGAAAAGTGTCTGTCCTTCAAAGAGCCCTTTGAACATTTTCGCCTTCTTCAAAAAGGGGGCTCAAAAGATTTACAAACACTGGGTTCCTATACTAATATGCTTGGATTGGTCTCGAGTCAAAACAATCCAGAAAACCATAACATTTAACCAACTACAAGTTAGAAGTCACTGAAAATAACTCGACATGACATTTGATCGACACAACTTTAGAGCGTTCTGTTTAAAAACTATAGCCAAATCATCGAATTCTTAATGGTTCGATATACGACTCGTGTCAACGTTGTTTGTCATACGAGGAGAACGGCGTGCAAAATTAGGTTTCTTTCGGAGGGTTTTGTCATTTGGGAATTTGGTAAACGTATTAGATCTCGTCGCATCCTTCTCCTGTCAATTGAACTTTGCGACTTTTTACAAAAATAAAAACTGCGCCAATTTCAGCTGCCCTGCAAAAAAAATGCTTAACACTTTTTTTTGCAACAACTTGAAAAAATCTTGCCATTTTCTCAAATCTTCCCAATGAAAAGTGTTGGAAAAACCCAGGAGTTCGCGAGACTGACACCTCACACCGTAATCATATCAATTCCCAGCTTTTCCCCAATTCCCTTCCGACACAAATAACATGTCAAAACAGCTTCACATAGATTTCAAAATTTGAGTTGCCTTAGTTTCAAAATTTCCCTTTTCCTCGGCCGCTGAGGAACACACAGAGTTTTCTAAAATTTAAATTTTTTCCATTTAAAATCTTCTATGCGACCTTTTTAAACGCCATCTCCGCACTTTACAACTCCAACCAAAAACGACAAAAAAATTCTAAGATTTCGTAGTAAAAACTTACCAGAAAAAAAAGTCAATTACGTACTTCGAAGTGGTCGTAATCTGTGACAAAAAAAAAGCGGCCTCCTTACTACTTTTTGAAAGATAAACTTATCTTTCCCACCACGGCCGTTTCCATTGATATATTAATATTTATTAAACCAACTTTACTTTTTTTTTGTCTATTCTTTACGACATTTCTCGACGGTACGTCGTAAACCGGTCGACTTCTCTTTCGTCGTGCGAACACACTTTTATGACCAACTACATCAATATCCTCCTAGTGCTCAGTAGAGCCAAAAAAAAAACCAAGTCCAGTTTTTCAAACTAGAAATAAAATAAAAAGTTCATAGCCTTTCCTTTCATCTCTATCAAGAAAATCGAGAAACGTCAAATCTCATCTTCTGACAGAGTGCAAACGGAAGCACAAAACGTTATTATCTCACTCTAACCCCACCCAACTCAAGGTCCCGTGACAGAAGACAAACAGTAAACTCCCGAATTTCAAACGGACCGGGATCGAGCGATCGAGAGTGCGAAAGTCGGGATTATAGGATCGGGAGCCCATAAGTAGGAAAACTCAACACGCGAGGTCAATCACCTCGACCAAGATGTATCCCAATTAGATAATGCCTTAAGCACTCAATAATTTTGTCCCAGAAAATTACCTAAATTAGTCAAATCATTAGAAGTGTATACAATTCGGGACGGGGTAGAATCCTCCATAATTTTTTTTCATTGTAATTCAATATTCCAACAAAAATCCGTCGTTCTTGCAAAACCCTAGAATATCCTTTGGTTTCGCTTTCCTAAATTGTTAAATAACATCAGCAAAGTTTTAAAAGTCGTGTAAAACTCAAATCTGGCCAAACTGTCTCTTTCCTAGAATCCAAACCTGCGCTCCTACACTTCTTACTTTCACCACAGCGCAAGGATCGTTTGTTTTTAGTAGAGTCCTGCTTCATTTGACTAAATTAGGAGAAAACGGATCCCATAAACCTCACCTGTAGCTTTTTCTGTTCTGTGCCTTTTACTCCACGTTACTTTGAGCTCTACCTCATAATTTACGTCAGATTCATATTCACCCGCTCATTTTACAAAGTAAACAAAGCATGCTACCGACTCTCTGCTCAACTAAACATCATTAGCTCAAAGAAAAAAGTCAAACCAAACTTCGGGTCCATGCTTCTATTTTTATTAATAAACGGTTAAATTTTAACAATTCAAACTGCGGAACGCACAAAAACAGCTTTGGCGTAACCTCAGGTCAAGCTCAGACTTCATATCAAAAGTTTGTCAAATGTTTTTCTCTTTTAGAAAAGTTATTATGCGTCTTTCCTTAGAAATATTTTTCTGCTAACTTTTTCCCAAGCGTCCTAATGCTCTAGTAAAATTTTGTTTAAAAAAAAAAGTTTTATATCCGAATGAACTTTTAAAGGTTCAGAAGACGAGAGGAGCTCTATAATAAAAGCATAATTCTGGAAATGCGTGTTTATGGACATGAATTATGAAACTCGTTTTTTTCTTATTTCAACATAAAGCTTCTCTACATGCAAGTGAAAGTCGGGGAATTGGAAGAGAACTTTAGTAGCGAACAAACCGGGATCCGCATTTCATAAATAGCCGAAAAAAAAATAAACAAGATGACATTAAGAAGGAAATAGTCAACGTCAAAACTGATATTGCAATTTTGAAAATGAAATTTGGAATAAAATTGGCAATTGGCTCTACCTTCTCGACTTATAACCTTAAGTAAACAAGGTAAACGGTTTATATGTCATCAAAATATTTAGGAACGCTTTACAAAACTCTTCAAATTTTACTTATTAACATGTAAAGTCTCGAAAGGTAGACGTTACCAAATGGCTTTTTCAATCGAACTGACAGACAGACGGACAAGTATGCTCTTGCTACAAAGTCTCATTTCATCCTAATTTAATACGATACGAGGAAAGCGGAGGAAATCCACTTTCCATTTTATGAAGTAAAATTAACCTTACACAACGAAATTACTCTCCAGTTTCCTCATATCCCCCATTCTGAAATATCCTTACCTCCGTTCAATTAACCTTTCAAACTCAAAAGTAGTAGGAGATGTTCGCAAATTTATTAAATTACTAAAACGGAAAATTTTAATCTAAAACTCAACATCCATGACCCAAGGATCTCTTCTCACGTTCAATATCCAACCTACCACGATATCCGTCCAATTAGTCATTAGGCCTCTGCTTCAAATTTCGTAACATATAAAAGAACCTAACCTAACTAACCCACAATGTTAAAAAAAACCGAGGAAAACCTAACTGGATTGAAAAAAAAATCAGGTCCTAACCCTAAAAAAAGAAGCTCGAATCCTACAATTAAATCATTTAGAATTAAAGTTACCTGAAAAGTAGCTTTTCAAACAGCTTTCCATTCATGTTAACTTTTAACCTAAAGCTTTTGAATTTCAAGTTATATTTTAATAATAATACTACTGCATAGTTCGATTCCTATTTTTTGCATCTGTTTATTTATAACTATAACTGCCAAGAAATTAGTCTTAATGACCGTTTTCTTCAAAGCATCGCGAGTTTGAAAGTGACAAAATAGTACCAAGTTAAACCTTGTCAGTTCCACTAAGTTTAGTAAAGTCATTCTATAAAAAGTTCAAAGACTCGCGCAGAAACTTACTCTACCGTTAGAGCATGATTGAAGACTTGGTTAGATCAACATAATTATTTTGACTTATAATCCATTTCTTCTTAGTACTTTCAAATTATTTTACAATCTATTCTTAGCTCCTCTACTCCTTTCAAATTTTCAATTTTCTATCCTAACCCATAAGCTTATTCGCTCTCTCAGATCAAATCCATCTCCATCTGTTCCTCATCTTCATAAGAGATAACCATCTTCAAGCATCATTTCATTTCAAGACACCGCTTCACATCTTCCTCTCATTAGTCTAAGGTCGCCTTTTTTAAAATTACTGACAAGAGATCAGCTTTTAATCTCGACAAACGCGTTTAGGGATTTCCTAAGGAAAAAAAAAATTTTTTTTT
>JABASK010000536.1:0-13813 GCA_019776465.1 Rambutanura hunanensis | reverse complement strand
TGCAAATGGAAGCAAGCGCAAGAAAAAGACACGAACTGTTTTTTCTCGAAGTCAAGTTTTTCAACTCGAATCGACCTTTGACCTCAAACGATACTTGTCTAGTTCAGAAAGAGCAGGTCTTGCAGCGTCCTTACATTTGACAGAAACTCAGGTAAGAAAAACCACTATCAGTTAATTTCAAGTTAGTTTTTCTTTCAAATTACTTTAAAAACAAGAGCTAAACAAAACTATAAACTTCCATAATTAAAAAAAAAGTAAAAAGTTTTGACACAAATCGATGTGTGCAATTATGTCGAATTTGTAGACTCTAATGGTTAGCTTCGTCTTCATAATTAGTTGCATTTCACGGGTAATCGGATCATTTGATATTTATCCAACTTTCCAGGTTAAAATTTGGTTTCAAAATCGACGTAATAAATGGAAGCGGCAAATGGCGGCAGAAGTTGAATCTCACATGGCGCACACGACACAGCGCCTAGTCCGTGTTCCTATTCTTTACCACGAAGCTCATCATGCCCTAGCCGATTCTTCTGGAATTTCTGGTGGTGGGAATCCAAATCATAGTGGGTTAAGTGGCCCTTTCCCACCAATCCCACCTTACTATTCACAATTCACGGCCCCACCACATTCGACACATGCCACTTCAGCTCCAACCCTCAACGTTTCCTCGACCCCAACTATTGTATCTGCCCCACGTACATCTCAACTTGCCTCTCTCGTCTAAATTCCATGACCTCTCGTTACAATCACCTTTGCCAAACAATCACCAAAATTTCCACCTTTCAGAATTTTAAGAATTCTAATTTTTTTCTGTTTAAGCTTCGTCGGTGTAAAGTAGAGCTCTTGCTATAATGGTGCTGCCTTATAAAATGTCTTTAAGTTTTAAGCGATTTGTCTGAAATGTCTGAAATGTAAACCACCTGGTATGAAAACGGACGCAGACGCGGACGGGTGTTTTTACTGTACATAAAGTGGTTTTACGTTGTGTATTTTCTACTCTTTGCTTGTTCCCACAGACTTCGACCTTTAATTAAGGCCTAATTAAAATGAATTTACTTCTAAAAAGAAATAACACTCAATAAAACGTTCCTTTTTTTGAAATTCTGATGAGATCTTCTATTTTCGTAAACATTTTTTTCTTATTAGTTTTTGAAAAAAACAGATAACACGAAATGTTTTGATCTAGAGGGGAAAAACTATTCGAAACTATTGTGTTCTCTAGAGTAACGCTTAGTTGCATTGTAAACAATAGGATTCGTTTGGATGCCCAATCTTCTTTACTTTGTCCAAAGGTTCACTTCCGGGTGACTGAGTAACAAAATGGTTTCTTCTGAACTAATTTAAAGTTTTTAGAAGAAACGAAAAGGCGATCACAGCGTGTGATGATCTTCCAACCCTTTTTCACGGAAAGGTTTTAGACTCTTACAAAACAAAAATAATGGATCTTCACCTTGTCGTTGGACATGACCTTATTGTGAGTCTTGACCTTTGGGTCAAACGTTCATTACGTTCCATAAATTTTCGTCTTTTAAAATCCTGGATGACGCTAAAATAAAGGATTGTGTAAGAGTTGTGGACTACAAACAAAGACGGTTTAAGGATTTGCGTAGGCGAAAGAACGTGCCTGGAAGGAACCCAAGGTAACGAGGAAAAGTCTCTGGTGAAAGTTAGTGAAAAGGAGTCAATTTGAAGGGAAATGCGGAGGAGGTAAGTAGCCCTAATTTGAATCCATGTATGAAGAAAAGGAGACTAGGAAACTAATTCATTCTCTACCTTTTGTACTACCTTTCAGTCTGCGGTAGCTAATGCCTTTAAGGGTAGAAATTGAATCCCATCAGCCTTAACGTTAAAGGAAAATGAAACTTTGTTGATGAAGGAGTTTCAACTTTCCCTTTGAAAACTTTTATTTTCCATTCAAGTCTTGAATAGCAACGGAGTTCCTTTCACCAACACTCAGGCTGCCCTTAAGTGGTCCTTAATTTCCCTTGGAAACGGTCTTCATTTACCAAATAAAAAATATAATTTACCTCCGCAGAACTCACGCTGCAAAAACCTCTGGCTATTAACAATTTTTAAAGTAACTTCAGTCTTTTTTCCGTAAAGGGCCTTTTTCGGGGGGAAAATTCGAATGTTCTGGAACCTGGAGAAGAGTCAGTCCATGTCAACGTGTCATGGCACCGGAGGTGTGTGTTCCTGGAAAGGGGTGGGGGTGGGATGGGTTTTGGTGGTGGCAAAAGTGGTAGAAGATTGGAATTGTAATTGAAGTGAGGAGAAAGGAAGGGAAAAATAGAAGACGCTTCTGAGGCCATTCAAGAGAAGATTGAAGGAAGTCTTTGGAGAGCGCCAAAGTGTAAAAAAAAAGTCTTTCCAATCGCAACGAGAAGGAGTCTCTTCGAAAAAAAAAAATAAAGGAAGAGCACATCTGTTAGAGAAAGTCCTTAGTTTTCCCAATTTCCGACTTTGCCTTTCACGAAAAGTTGAAAGTCGATTGGGATCTTGTCTCGTGGTGGTGGATCTCTGGATTTGGATTGCATGCTCAAATGGAGTTACAATAAATCCATCCTTCCGGAGTCAAAACCCCTAACAACATAAGCCTCTACTCTACTATACCGTCAAGAGCATCAGCCACAGTGGTCTCTGTCTTAAAGCCGCCTTTCTCCTTTTTTTTCTATGCCAAGATGAAGGCTATCATATACGTTTCTACTACAAACCAAATTTTTTTTTTTGAAAAAGTAAAATACCACACCCAAAATGTCTTTGTTTTCTCTGCTTTTCTTCTCTGAAGAGTTCAAATCCTTTTATCCCACCCTGCTCCACCCCCGTCCCACCATACCCTCGTCTTTTTCCCCTCTAATCCAATTCAAATCAAAATAACTTCAAGTTATGCTACATCTTCATCAAATCTTGGATTTTGTAGGGAGGCTCTTCGTTTTTAGGTGGGACGCTCTACTTTTTCAGCGTTTAAAAAAAATTGAACGAAAAATTGTATGAAATCAGATATTGTACAATTTATAATTCGAAGCATTTCAAGTCCTCTGCAAGTCCTCATTTTATCGAACGTCCACTCCTAACAATAAGTATCCAAAAGTCCTTTGAGAACAAGTTAAAGTTAAAGTACAGGATGGTTTTTTTTTCTTGAAACTTTTTGAGTTTGTGAAAAAGATGAATAGAAAGTTTGAACTGAGAAAAAAAGAAGGAGATTGGAAGTTTTGTTCTCATTTCATTTTCCATTTGACTGACTCTTCCGAAGACTTGAGTGACATGAAGAGAAAAAGGAAACTTTCGCCTGGTGAAGAACCGAATCGTGACAGAAAAGGTAATCGAAGAAAGTCATCACCTTCCACGGAATCCTTGGAAACTGATTCCAGGAAAAGTTGATGGAAAGACTTTTTTTTTCTTGCACAAAAACGTGTTGATGATCCTCCCAAAATGAAATGACGCTATATAAACTCCCTGCATTTTCCTCTATTTCATCTTCTCGATCCCATCGAAATTGAAAAAAAACTAGCGTAGGTTTTTTCAATTTTTCTAAAAATTGATTTTGAAAGAAAAGGTATTGTTGGGTTTCTGAAACCAAAAGTCTCAAAGTGTCATAAATTTAAGATAAAAAAAAAGAACAGTTTTTGGAACTGAAAACCAGGTGGTTTGTAATTTGGAAGCAATTCAAAGTGCAATGTTGAACAGGAGGGATCCATCTGAAGTGCATGCAAGGGAGGCATTAAATTCGTCCGTGGTCATAAAGGCACCATACGACACGTACACAAAGAGGTCATGACTGTATCAATTAATTTAGAAATTGGACTTGGGACTATGTCGATTACTTTCATGTTTGTTATTTATGTAATACTCAACATTTCACCCAGGTCATCCCTGTGAAATAAAAAACGATTACGCTAAAAGATACTACAACGCGGCACGTGCGCATTTACGCCTTAAATTATTGAGTCATTAACCTTTAACTTTAACGCAAAAACTCTGACCCGTTCACAAAAAGTTCACACAAAACAGTATTTCCTTCATTATTTGCTACAACTCTAATTTTCCCCGCTAAAGTTTAAATTTCAAAAGTGACAGTACTAATTAGCTCAACCCTTGTCACCAATTATACGAACAAATGTTGGGTTCTCTGGTTGCTTTTGTACTAGAGATGCTTTTGATTCATTTTAGACTTAACCTTAAAACGATTCGCTAATTTGTAACGTCAAAAAGTTCTACACTCAAAAAAAGTAGCTTCAGTTTCTCTTATTTTTTGGTAGTGTGTGTAATTACCAGAAAATTTGGACACTTTAGGGAGGGTCTCTCCTCGTGTTTTTCACCACTTATAAACTCTAAGTTGAAGAGAGCGCGTGTCAACATTTTGACAAAAAGATTACACAAGATAGATACTTTATAAATAACAAACATTCCCTATTACCCGCCTCTCCCGTTTTTTCCCCCAAAATTAATGAGCAGCTCTTCTGGACCAAATAACTTGTTCAAAAGTCGAAAAAAAAAACAATAAAAAATTCACTTGAGGTTCTCGGCACGCGACAACAATAAGGACAACGTTACCAAATGTGATCATTCACTCTAATTACTTCGATCATCCTTCATTTTAATTAAAAGTGGTGACCAGCGGGGCCCTTCGAAACCCCTCCCCCCAAAAGAAAAAGGAGGGGGCCCTTAACGACGGGTAGGGCGGAGTGGCCCGGAAGAGGCGATGATGTAATGGTAAAAGTATGATCGTTTAATAGATCCCAAAGTCCCAAACACATATTTTCCTATTATCAACTCGGGACAAAAAGTACTTAGAAAATCTCCACTCGTTTCATCCGGGACTTTTTGAATTTACCACCCTTTTTTTTTGAGTTCGAGTCTTCATAATGAAAACATGAAAATGGGCTTTGGAAGATCCTTTGACAGAACAGATGGGGAAAGATGATCAATAATTATGATTACGAACCTTTTTAAAGATGAAGTAGGGGAGGGGGAGGGGGATGAAGATGAAGAGCTTTTAATTTCAATCGATTTCAATTTGGACAACAGAAGATTAAACTCTTAGGTTATAAAAGAACCAAACACTTTTTTTTATACGTAAATTGAACAGAAAAACGGGCGGGTATAAGTTGGGGGGAAAAGCGCCTTAATTTGAAAGGATTCTAAGTTTTAAGAAAAAAAAAGATGAAAGTGGGGAAAGTCGAAATTTTTGGGAGATTTAGAAGAGAAAGTATAATGGACACCAAGGTACGCAGAATAAAAGTTCGATCAATCACAATTTATCTTCTATCGCTTTTGGGATTTTGATTCTTTCCAATTCATAGTGTGTGTATATAGAACTTTAGAAAAAAAAGCACTTTGAATTTTTTTTCTCTTCCATTTGAACTTTGGTACTTTCTCTGTTGCCAAAGCTGATTAATTTATTGGTCTTTAGAGAATATTGTAAATCCTTATAGGACTTTTACGACAACAAATACTACCAAGCTAGAGGAAAAAAGAAAAAACAGCTAGTTTTCAGCTAGTGGTCTAAAGGGACTGTTGAATTTTGGACTACGTATTTTTCAACCTTAAACTTTTACTTGTTACTAAAAACAGTTACTTTTTAGTATAAAGTCAGAAAAGTTATTGAACTTCCCCAAAATAAAATCTCACCTACTTCTTTTAAAAAAAGTACGTTTTTAAAGTCGAATTTGAAACAAAGAACTTGGTAAGGCGATATTCAGCGGTCGTGTTTTGGTTTTTTTTTCTTTGGGGCATAGAAACGACGAGTCGTCCAGTAGCCATGTAATTTTGAATGAATTTTAATTTTTATCAAAAATCCACTTTTTCTGTTTTAAAATTTGAATATTGAAAATTGAAAATGTCTCGCGTTTTCTTCCTTTCCAACGTTGATTTCTCTAGCGAGTTATATTTCAGTTTTGAAAATAAAAGTTGTGCACAATTTTGACCAAGTTGGAACCGTCAGAGCGTTTCTAATGAATTTATGGGCCTGGACCTACACTTCTTGTCATTGACATTCACTAGGCCAAAAAAAACATCTAAGCTTTCCGGGAGTTACGCAAGTGAAGAAGAAAAGAATTTAGAATTTTCACAAAAAATTAAATTTTTGCCCATACACCTGCATCCCTTATGCTTTGTAATTTGATGCTTGAATATCAAAGATTTATTTTGAGAAAGAAATTAATTTTTTTTTTGCAAACTTAACGCTGCTGGTTCTTTTTTTATTCTAGTGTTAAACGCTGTGACACTGGGTGTGCAGAGTTGGGTAGATTGTATCGAACCCTAATGTTATCACTCCAATCTCATCTCACAACTTAATTAAGGACGATTTAATGATCTGATTTGATCTTTCCCTCCAAATGCGTCCCAGAGGGTACTGGCAAAAAGGGCCTTGAAGAACTGGAAGTGAATGAAGAATGACAGAAAAAGGGCCTAGCTCAATGGAATCACATCATTCGAATCAAGAGATTAAAGGGGGAAAATTGGTTCTTCAAATCTCCCGCTCTTATTTTTTTTTTTGGCTTAAGGAGGGTTTAACACATTTATTGAAGGAAGTCGGGATAGGAGAAAAAGTAGAGCTCAGTAGACCGGGGCTTTCACCGGGGGAGAAAGTCCATTTCTACCTCCTTCACCGCCATTACACATTTACACACGCGACACGAGCTACTTTTCCCAAGCAAAGACGTCTAATCACAAAACACTCCGCATCATCCCCCCCCTTCTCCCCCAGGTTTGCACTGTTTTCGAAAAAAAAATAAGAAAAAGAAAAATTCGATTAAATATTTTTAAACGCTGTGAGTCTTATACGCCAAATACTTAAGCTGACTTTAAATTACAGAAACACTTTAGGAAAACACAGCGTTTTTATTGGCTTTTTTTTTTAATTGGTCCATTGTTCACGTTTTAGTCCAACTGTTCCACGCTTCAATTTCAGCGTGATTAAAATAATATAAAACGTTCACAAAAAAACGAAGACTTTCTAAAAGAAATAAATAACTGATTTCAAATAAATGTTTGCTAATGTAAAAACTCATAGTTTAAATAGAGGCCCCTGCCTTCCTTTTTTGAGCTAACAGGAACAGAAGGACAAGCTTTCGAGAATGACAAAGTAGCGAAATACATGCCACCTGTCCTAGAAAAATGGTACTTTCATTGATACTTCTTCAAAAACTTACGCCAACGCCAACGCTTCTTTACTCTAACAAAATTAAGACTTTACAAGAACATACGAAATGTTTACCAAGTGACAGTGTCCGCACGTCAACTGTACAACGATAGGAATGAATAATTATTGTCGATTCCTTTATTTTTTGTTCCTTTATTTTTTTTTCATTCTTATGAATCCGAGATGTTGACAACAGAATGTGTTTTCATTTGACAGCACTAAATTTCTGAATGAATTTTGGAACATTTAATTTTCTACTTTAATTTACTACCATCTAATTATACTTCTACACACTAACGTTCAACTCTTGCCAAAGTTGGCTCATAAATAATAATAATATAATAGTCATTCAGCATAAATAATTTTTTTAACAAAAATCATCCGGTTTTTTTTAGATCAACTCTCATAAACGTGATTTTTTTAAGATAATTCCGCCATTATTGTCGTTCTTTTTTTTTTAGTTTTGATTAACTCTAAAAGACACAACGTTTGCATTCATTCAAATGGCTTCAGAAACAAGTTATAAATTTTGCAGTTTGAAATTCTAAGGTTCAAACTTTAAATCACTGACTCCATGCTAAAACGCCACAGCTTCCTTTTATCGTCACAAAGCAGCGAGTGCGAGTTTTTAAGGAAGCCCTTAAAAATTTTGTGAATTTACCAATTCACTTGTCAAAAAACAAGGTGAGGTAAGGGAGGGTAGTCAAAGCAGCGAGTGCGAGTTTTTAAGGAAGCCCTTAAAAATTTTGTGAATTTACCAATTCACTTGTCAAAAAACAAGGTGAGGTAACGGAGGGTAGGGGGGAGGGGGGCAAATAATAAGGGGTAGAAACGATTAAAAAACGAAACATCTTCAGGGAATTTCTCGCTAAAGTTTTAATGCTTAAACTAAAAAACAAATTTCAAAAAAACAAAAAACAACCGAAACTGTAGTACTCATAACATTCAATATGGCCTGAAGTAATGTTTTAAATTATGAAAAAAAAATTTTGTTGCATTAAATTTCTTAAATAGACTAAAATGTGATAACAACTTGTGATCTCAGTAAGTGATCTCATTTCTCAAAAGTACTTAAGTGGGATATACACAACTAACTAAAACTATTTTGTGAAAATTTGTTTAAAGTCTTTCATTATCAAGCACAACAAGTGTGAATTGAAAAAGACAAGACAGGAAAACTTATAAAATTAGTACACAAATTTTATAATTTGAAATATGGTTCTCTTTTTTTTTTTTGTTGCTTTCGGAAAATTTCTCTTTTTTGAAAATTAAACTAAAACTTTTTAACGGTTAACTAATCTTAGAAGTTTGCCTTATTATAGTAATCTAGTAACGCTACTTTTTTTTCTATTTGAATTACATTGCATTTTATAGCACTAATACTAACTTTGCAAGGAACAGTTGCTGCTTATGGTTTTTAAATTTTTTTTTCTTGCTATTTACACTGCAGCAGGTTGTTGAGGAGGCATAACAACGAACAACTTTTGCAACCAGACTGTAGACGCATCTGGAAAACACAAGAGAGAAATGGGTTCCAATTAATTTTTTTTTGAAAAAAAAAAGTTTCAAATTTTTTTTTATCTGCACACCCCACTAATTTTTTCTGGTCTACAGCTTAAGGGCTATTAGTACTAAAAGAACTACATTTTGGAAGAGCTACCAAATTTTTTCATGCTCAAACAACTACAATGACAATGTGCCAGTTCAAAATGCGGCTTCGATTCGCGCCAAATTCTACTAGTTTCAACGTTCTTCAGCTTTGGAATGCAAAAAAAATCGAATTTTTGGCAACATTGCAATAAATGCTCAAAAAAATGAACAATGCTCGAGGGATAGTCATTACAAATGCAAGAAAAAGATTTCCATCTAAAGGTATAACAGAGTTCGCAAGTTAAATCTTGGATGGCATACCCTCAAGCATTAAAACTTCATAAGCACCTGGCACTTATATTTTTTTTTTAGTTTGGCCTCAGAACTATAAATAGTTTTTGTAGAAATCCAGTTCCAGCATCTGAAAAAAGAGAAAAATAAAAGAATTGCAAATTGCTGGGGGTAATAAGAACTAAAACAAAATGTTTTTCTGTGAAATTGCAAGAACTAAAATAAAATATTTTTTTTTGTAAAATTGCGAGGGCATTCAAAGCAAAGTCCACTGCGTTTCGATTTATGAAAAAGAGATTTTTCAGCTGAATCCCGCAACCCCCACAAATCAAACCAATCAATCGCTGATAATCACTACGACTATTAATTAAATCGAAACAAATTATTGTAATTTGTATCATGCGTTTCATGCGTGCTGCCCATGGAAACAATCACCGCTATGTATATTGTTCTAACTTAATTTTTTTCGAACCGTTGAGATTGTCTGAGTCACGGTGTGTAATAAGCATTGCTTAAATTTGGCTGAAAAAAATTGACGCGTTTCTACTAATAAGAGTAAAGCCGCGAACGGGATACTCGAGATGTTCCGGAAGTAGTCGAGGTGCCTGCACTAGATAAGGTTCGAGATCTTGGTCGAAGAAGCCCAGATGTCTCTTCGGGTGATTCTGGACTGAGGTCAGGGGAAGCGGTGACCTTTACCTGAGGAAGGATCCAGGAAATTTTGGATGCTGAAGATGGGATAGCTGGGGAAAAACGAATGGAACATTGGATTCCCTTGGTGGGAGGTAGGAGGAGTCTGGACATGGTAGAGGCAGAGAGTGACAAACGTCGACTCCGTGACCCCGACATAAGGTTAATCGTTTCGAATCCAGGAGTAAGCAAAATTGAGGAGTGAAAGGATGACTTCCGGGTAGAAGCAGAAGTGACAACAAAAATAAGTTGGACAAACCACGTGACTTTTTCTGAACAAAACAAAACAACACAAATTAAACAAAAATTGGAATTGTGTAACAAAAGAGACGCAATTGCGTGTTTCATTTGCGTAAATGAAATAACAATGACGCAGTTAAGCGAATAAATCTTTCTTGTGGGTATTGTAAAGCAATAAGTCATCGAGGCAGATGGCCTAAAAAACCGGCGTCTAGTAGCAATTGCTCAATTTTCTACTACGGCGCAACTGCCTTGTACTTTTCAAAGAACTAAATTTTCTTGTGTGTTTGAATGAAACCGCCCGCTAAAGAAGTGTCAAGTATGTCATTGTGACTTGGGTTAACAAGACAACCTCTTAAACCTTATTCAGAATTTTAAGGTCATAGGGCCACTGATCACCTTCTTGTGGTTTGGTTAAGACTTACTTATCGCATTCCGTACAACCCTTGGTTTGTCCTTCCAGGCCACAAACAAAAAGTAAACGGGAATCCCACTAAGAATTACAAGTGTTCCGTAACCTACAAGGAAGTTACAAAAGAAATTCAAAGTTAACCGATAGCAAGTCAGAAGTTACAATCCAAACGCATTACAAGTTACAATGTACTGCGTTGCAAAAACCTCCGAATTTACCGCAAAGGTGGCATTTTTTTTGCAAACTCCGAAATCCTTACACACGAGTCCTGGTTCAGCCCTGATAAGAGCTTGGTAATCCAATTTTCACGGTACTCTAAACATAATGCGCAACGACGTGTAACCGAATTCAACGGTATCTCGTGGTATTTCGGTAGTTTCGAAAAAGTGCCACCCTTGTCTAAATTCAAACCGCCGAAAAAAAGTATGTCACCTGTTGATACGGGATCTGCATACATGGGAACTACTGTGATAACTATCGTAGCCAAGATGTAGATAATTGGCCAGAACAGGTTGACCTTGAGAGGTCGTGGCATGGCAGGTTGATAATATCGAAGAACAGGAATACAAACCACTGCCGCTCCAATGCTCAACTGTGGGAAACACGAAAAACGAACTAGATCCCAAGCAATTAAAACGACACAGGCCAATCTCTCTTACCCAAGCGGCAAAACCAACGTAATTGATCAGTAGTTCAATATTCGAAGAGGTCAAGTAGATCAGTGATAAAAGACCCTGTAGTCAATGGACCAAACTATTACTGACAAATAACCGTGTAAACGCAAAAACATTATGAAGTTCCGTTTTCAGTACTTACCACAAATAGTACAGCTGGTGCCGGTGTGTTCTTTTCAACTTGGATCATGGTCAAAATTTCGGGCATTTGACCTTCTATGGCACCGGCGTAAAACAATCTACAAAAACCGAGATAGGAACAAAGGAGTGACGCATTTTTTTCAAATTATTATTAGCGCGCTGTACAAATGAAAGATAAGAAAGTGAAATGCGGAGAAAGCATCGCTAATATTTTACGCACAAAATTTAAATTTGGCTGGTGTGAGGTCAAATGGAAAACCAAATGGCAAAATTTTAAAAGTACTTCATTAAAATAAACTTGTTATTTTTAGTTTGTCAATCCATTAGGTTTTACCACCTATCGTTACACATCGTAATGCATAAAAAACTCGTCAAAAAAAAAACTGTAAAGTGCCAAATGTTCAAATGTGCCAATAATCACTCAAGTTGAATGAAGTTACCTCGAGGACGTCATAAGAATTCCGTTTACTCCGCCAAAGGTGGACCTTAGAAAGAACAGACATTGGCAAATTTTCAGACATGACGGGGTATTGTGCATTTCATTACTATCTTACATTGCCACAAAGACCGGGATAGTCCAAGCCATGACACCGTACAACTGATCGCCAAATGTCTAGAGAAAACAAGTAAAATTTAATTACTATTGTGGCAATTGTTAAGAAAATTAGAATATATATTTGTGGGCCACGTGCCACTGCTACAGCTTGTGAATCCATAATTTCTTTTGGGCTAAGAGTTGTGAAGAAGGCTACATTCGTCAGGACGTAGACAACGGTCACCAAAATGCAGGAAATGGCAATAGCTCGTGGCAGATTTCTTGAAAAAAAAATGAAGTATTTTTTCTCCTCATTTTCAAAACAAATTATAGCAATTGGGTATTGAAAAACTACTTACTTTACAGGATCTTTCAATTCTTCAATGATAAAATTGAGATAATTCCTGTAAGAAAAATTAAAAAAAAAAACCTTTGTACATGTTGTTTGTTGTAAACAAAGCGAGAATTTTAGATAAACGCAACATGGAGTCCCAAGTGTGCTATTTCGTTTTTCGCAATGCTAATTAACTGCTAATTTTCTTTTTCTAATTTCTTTTCTATCTAGAAAAAAAGCACACGACAAAATTTTGATTATCGTTGTAAATTTTCATGGCAGCACTTTCCTTAATCAAACAAAAAGTAATGTGTAAATGCTAAAAATATGTTGTTACCACCCGTTGTAGGCAAACAAGCCCGAATAGAAGGAAAGTATAATATTCGTAACATCTTTTTCCGTATTGTCAAATGTAAAATGTTCCACTTTTCCTAAAATTAGAAATACAAAAAAAAAACTCACTTGAATTAAAACTGAGAAACACCATTTAAATAAATCTATGATCTATGGCAATTTGCATTGCCGAGGACGCTCACCTTGAGAAATTTGATAGAATCCAGTACCAATAATGATGACAAGCGCAAATAATTTGGCATAAGTGAACCAATCCTGGACAAATGTAGCCCATCGAACGTTCCAGCAGTTGACGAAAGTGAGAAGACCTTGGGACAAAACGAAGTAGACCAATTTAAATTCATTGTATCCGGGTAGGACTGGATTTAGTGTTCGACCAATTTTAAGTGTTATTAGGGTGAAAATACTTAATGTTAAAGTTAGTTAATACTATTATGAGATAAGTTAACATTAACAGTACGACCCCATTGTCTTCCTTATTTCTAACGAGTTTAACATTAGACCAGTTTGTTTAGAGCAAGTTACGTTTGTTTAAAAAAAAGTGTCCAGCCTAGCCACGCTCTTTATCAAAAACCTTGAACCGATGTCCAAGAAATGAAGTCAATATAAATTAATGAAGTTGACCCCGACCCCATAAAACCTTCCATTGCTTTATAAGCTTCTAACATGACAAATAAAAAGCGTAATCTTCCACTCCTTTGTACTTATTACCAGGCGTTGCTAGATTTTTCTGATTTTCCCACGAATTAAAAGTACCACGATAGTAGATCCTTTAGTGGTTAAACCAACAACCATTTCCCGGAGTGATTTTTAAAACTCAGCACATAACTCTCCCGCCATTCATTCACTCCGACAAAAAATTGTCCTGAATGATGCAATATGCAATTAGCAGAGTATCACAAGATATCGTATACAGAGTTCAAACTATAAGTGCCATGTTGACATTTTTATCAGAAATGAAAGAACTGTGTTACAAAAATAACCTTAATTTTTACATTTGCAATGCTTTTTGTGCCAACAGTAGTTATGTCTCGTTTTTGCATTCTTTTCACACTTACAGGCTGCATGGGACAAAAGGCCATGTGGCCGCGTGCTTTTCCCGAGCCTACCGAAAACCCGGGTGGAATAACCCCGGATTTTCCGAGAGGGAACCCGAGTCAAATTTGAACAAGAATAAAGGAAAGTTTGAAATAGTAGGTACAAATAAATGTTGATAAAATTTGTATCAATAAACTTACAAATACAAGCAGCAGCCAATAGACGAGTAGATTCATCCGGTGGATTACAAATGGGAAAAAATGGTTTGAGAATGTATGTGGAGAAAGTAAGAGCCACGATTGCCTGAGAACAAGGTCGTACAATCATACATTCGACCCAGAGACGAATAAAGGCCAAGAATGGGCCAAATGTG
>JABASK010000535.1:0-13820 GCA_019776465.1 Rambutanura hunanensis | reverse complement strand
GTTGACATTAAAGAGAAGTTGAGTTGTTGAACTATTTTTTTTGCTGAGCATCGTCGTCTCACAGACATTGTTAACGCCTTCAAAGGGCGTGGCGTTCTTTGTTTGTGTTCGCGCTTCAAGTTCCTGTTATAATATTAAATTTGGATGATACAAAAAAATGGACCCCAGCATAAAGATTTGGATGATACAAATAAGTTGGTACCAAAATTTGATAAAGTCTTCAAATTGCTCAATTTGTGCTTATATATCGATAAAAATGATTTTGAGAATGGGGTGCTGAATCGTGGGGTTGTAGGGTATTGTATTCTGGGTGCAGGGGTGCTGAATCCCATCTCACCATTTTTGGCCTTATCGCTACTTTATACTCGTCGAAATTATGCTCGTTTCGGTTGTTAATCTGAAATTGGAGTTTGTTGATTCTGAGATGTGTGGTTCTTCGCCGGAGCGATACAATTATAGTTTGTAATGATGTAAATATTTTATGCAAATGTAAGACCACTTCGTTGGGTGTTTGGTTAATAATACTTAATACTAAAATAACCAAACTTAATACGAATAAAATTATTGCACTTTCGTAGTGTATTAAATCACTTACCTCAAGAATTGAAATAAATCGTAATTACAAATGACATTGGTAGTGTTGTGGCAAAACAATAAAAGCCTACCATCTTGAAAAATTGAAAGAATGTGACGAAGCCCCAGCTTTCACTGCTTTAGTCTTCCGTCCTTCTTCCACTTCCTGTGGTATTTCCCATCTAAAGTTATATACATCAAAAGCGAAAGAAGAAAATGAACCCAAATTTAGGAGATTTAAATTAAAAATTACTTTCGTTTTTGAATGTATTTTCCAACTCCAGACGCTTTGAGCGGTTTATACTCTATCATTCTAGGCTTAACCCTTTCTGTGACTCGTTCTCTTTCCTGCACTTTATCAGATCCAGCTTCACGTTCAGCCTTCATCGCTTCATCCACTTCCTCATACGGACTTGCAAAAACTTCCGTTTTTATAATCCAAATATCTTCCAACGGTCTATCTTTATTGTCGCTTTCAACTTTCTCCATCAAGGACAAAGTGTCGAGACCCCCTACAACACGACCGAAAATAGTGTGTTTCCCATCTAGATACTTGCAAGAACGATATGTGATGAAACTGAAACCAAAATACATATACTTAAATTCTCCTGGTTGTATTAAATTAAGGTGTTGAATTACAATTGAGATTTATTTGTGGCTGGCCCACTATTGGCCATAGACAATACGCCGCGACCAGTGTGACTCAAACTATTGGGTTTGATTTCATCGTCGAAGGGTTTACCCCATGCACTATCACCACCAGTCCCGCTCCCTGTTGGATCTCCGCCTTGAATCTGTCCATACATAAAACAAAACGATTATTATTACTAACCTACTCATTTTCCATTACCTTAGTTATTTTTTTTAGTTGAATGTTACAATTTATGAGACAAAAAGTAGTAATTCTATAATATAAGTTTGTTCGGGTAAAGGAGGACACGGAGTTTAGTTTACACATATGACAAACAAGTAACAACGTTTCCCCAATTATCTACTAACTTAGATCAAACTTATCAAAGGTATGAATTAATTTTTCAATATATGCTGTGATTTTACCATAAAGTGCTTGATGGATCGGTGAAACTTGGTCCCAACATAGTATCCTCGTTGACAGAGGAGAATAAAATTCTCACAAGTTTTCGGTGCTTGGTCACAGTATAATTCAAGATTCATGGAACCGAGACTAGTAGTCAGACGAACATAACCTGTAAGTTTCGTTTCAGGTTATTAAATACAGAGGGCCATTCCATTTGTGTCAAGAAATTGAAACGGGATTTCCAACCAAAAATCAACAACTTTTTCAAAAATCTCATATCGATACCTTTCCGAGGAATTTGTACCATAGGAATCTTTCGAAGCTATTCTAGCAGTCAAAATTTAGAAACATTTGGTTTCGTTAGTTTTTTTTCCAAAAAACTAAAAAATTAAAAAACAAACGCCATTAGCACACCCCCGTGGCGGCTCTCGAGGTGTACCCGCCTGACGAACGTCGAGGTTTCAATGTATACTTGTTCCTTGCAAATCCTAACCAACGTTATTTAAATTCAACTCCCTTAACCATTCTAACTTTTGTAGAAAAAAGTTAAAATAATTGACTCTAAAAGATTGGAACTTGATTTTCTTTTTGTGGTGAGCAACTAATGTTTCTCTTGGATAAGTACAAAGCGAAGTGAAACATTGAGTAAAAGTTATCTGTTACCTTTTTTTTTAATACGGTCATACCGAACAGAATCTTCGTCCAGAATTGCTGCTTCGTGAACCGTCTTTACTCCTATAGACGTAGAGGTAAAACTAGCGGCGACTTCTCCTGTCGAGTAGTGTGCCTGAAATAGAATAGAATTTTAGTAAGTATTGTAGTATTTTCTCTTTTACGTCTTCCAAGCGTCGCCCTGGAAACTTAAACTACTACTTTTAGTTAAAATAAGTCAATAAGTCCTAACTCAAAATGTAATTGGGACCTTACAGCATTGACTGAGTCTGCTTTCGCCTTAACTAATTCCACCTTCTCCATTGGTTTGTACTCTCGATTGAGCATTTCCAAAACTTCTTTTGTTTCCAGTGCATAACTTTTAATCCTTGCCAACGGATCTGTCTTTGCACGCTCCAATTCTAAAGAAATTGAAAGATGGATACTCGTAACAAATTATTAAAACTATAGTTAGGATCCGGAAAATTACCCTCGTTCTTGATCTTTAAATTCTTTTTTAAGTGATGAAAATTCTCAAGATTGAATTTACGAAGATTGTTGGGATCTTGAATTGTAATGATATCAGCCCTAGAGCCACAATTGAGAATTATAATTATACTATGCTATTTTATAATCTAGGTTATTATATAATTATACATATAACTCTATGTTATATGTTACCTATAACTGTAGTATTATTAGAGTTACAAATCGATGAATACTTATCCTTACCGTGTGAAAGCCGTATCTTCCAAAAGTTCTTTCCAATTTTTTACCTTAATGTTCAATTCATCAACAGCCTTAAAAATGAGAAGCATTGAGTTAAGAATGGTTTGAGTAGAACTTGAATCCGTTTAAAATGAAATAACCTCGAATGAAAAGACGTTTCCAGTTGTTTTGATGGCCACAATATGTGAATTTTCGGTAAAACTCTTGAACATAACTGGACAGTGGTATTCGTCGTCTGCGTTCTTGTGAAAATTCAACTTGGTCAGACAATTCACGTCCATTTTCTCGCCCGTGATTGGATTGCATTTAAATTTGGCATGAAAGGGATGGATGGCTATTTTCGTAAAGCAAGTTAAATAAAAAATTCGATTAGGGTTTTGAGTTGAAATGTATAATAATTGTAAATTAAATTACCCATTAGATCAAAGACATTTCCATGCTGATCACAATACGGGATTTCGAAGGGTTGAAGTGAGAGTGCGCAGTGATCAAAGGGGAGTCGTCGAAATTCGGCCTTAGCTGCTCCACTTCGATTTGCTTGTTTACCGCCGTAAAGAGTTGACCACTCTGTGGTGGTCAAGTACCTAAAACAATATTTAACACTCCCATTAACTTTTAGTCATTTTAAAAACACTACAAAACTAACAGATGAGTCCCACTACTTTTGAGATGGAATGTGGGAGTGTAGTGACCCTTTTTGAAGTCGCGGAAAAAAGAAGCCGAGTAGCGCCGCTACTACAATTGACCAATCGGCTCAAACTTTTTACTGAATTCTTTCTTGATATAAATTAACCCTTGGTGTGGGGATGCGTTGAATAAACCAAACCTTCAATTCCCCAAATTGGTTAGCCTGTCACCCGACCGTGCGACTAACCCAATAGAACTTATCTCATTTGTTTGAAAATTGGAGGTGGAGCACCTGATTTTTCACAAAGTTATTTAAGCGTGGTACACTATGGATCAATGGATCCAGCGTTAACGTTATGAGGGATGGAAAATTCTCAGTTTTTAACATTAGCCACCCTAGTTCATATCTTATTAAGTTTTACCTCTTCTACGGTACACTGAATAATCTACAGGTACCTCAATAACATGGAAGTACCTAACCTAGGTTACCAGTTGTCCATAGTAAGTGAGTCATTTATTTTTTACTTTAAAACTCACATTTTGTCTTTCTGGTGTTGCTTTTTTCCCATTTTGACAGCGCTGATTTGCTTGTTTGAACTACCTGTAGGTTAACTAAAAAGAAAAGGATTAGGATAATACGGCAAACAAAGGGGTAGATTCGTTCATTGGGGGACCAGTGGGCGAAACTAAAATTTCGAAGTCCAAATTCAAAAAAAAAATTCTCTACCTTCCTCCAACCTACCTAAAACCTAACCTAACCTAAAAATTCGATTTTTGAAAATTGGTCTCAAAAGACTCCAAATATCATGGTTCACAAAAATATGTAGGTAAAATCCGGAAAAAAATTTTTTTGGTCCGGACTTAGAAATTTTTTGAGAAAAATACCAAAGGGGTGTCCCTTTGGTTCAAAAAAACAAACTCCCAAAACGCCTGAAAAACGTTTCTTGAACGTTGAAACGTTGAAAAACGAAAAAAAAAAATTTTTGAGAATTTTTTTTTTTAATTTGGAGTTCGAAATTTTAGTTTCGCCCACTGGTCCACCAATGAACGAATCGAGCACAGATAAAGTACATAGTAAAGTTAACATGCAGAAAAGAACATGATTTTGTACAAATCGGGTCGACTCGGGGCATTGAAGGACCAAGAAAAATCTCTAAGGGTTCGATCATCTCTTCACATCATAGGGTTAGGAGTTTTCTCAATTTCCTTAAATTTTAAAGCAATCTAACCTGGAAGATGACAAGCCAGGCCCTTCTGTCGCCTGATCTCCCAATGCCCGAATCTACCCGTTTATCGACTTACGTGAACTGAAGGCTGAAGGTTACCCTACGCGAAAAACACTATCTTCGAATAGGGAATAATACAATGATGCCCTAGGGATCCAGTAGTAGGCGGTGTTTTACCAATTGTCAAACGATTTTGATAAATTAAGGAAAGAAGTACCTGAATTATGGGAAATTGGTTTCGGTACACATTCATGTGTTGTACCTGGCAAGTGGCAAGTTAAAAAAAGTTGTTTGAGTGGCGACTGGCCTTTGAGTTACTTGAGTAAAATCGGGCGTACCACCCGGAAATCCCTTATGGGCACATTCCCTAATTTATTCGTTAACACTACTAAAATTATTTTTATTTTTATCATTAGTATTAAGAATTAATTTGTATGTTTACTACTGTTACATTCTATTACTCAATATAATTTCCAATGCCATGACACTCATTTGTTAACGAGCATCAAACTGTGAAAGTGAGTTAAAAATGAAATGCAAAGTGTTTAAAGCTTCCCCCACAAATCGATACTTATTATAATTTAGAATAACTGCATAATAATTAATTAATTTATCTCTTGCGTCCCCTGACCTCGTCATTTGCGTAACACACCAGAATCTCTACAAATTTTACCTCTACAGCAGACCCTTCACATCTTTAGCGTTAGGTTAAACTCTAAAAAAATGTGAGGGGTGAGCTGTAGGGATTGAGTTTTGAGGGATAATGGCATGAACCCCGTAATTTCCGACATTACAGAAAATAATTCGTGGTGCATTTTGTCGTTCGGTGACAAATATTATTGAGATATTAAGACTGTCTTTATTTTCTAGTAAAACTTACCCTATGAATCCGAATGCGACAACAGGATTTGAGTAAGGGAATTTGAGTGGGTTGGTTGTGAGACTGAAAGACTGTATGGTGAATTGGTGAGGCTTCGTTTCCAAATAAAAGTGCTTTAGACATAGAAACCACGTTTTGAACACACGGAACTTCCATTAGAAGAAATATAAAATACTCAACGTAAAAATATGTATATTGGCCCAAACCTCAATTTTTACAATGCGTTAAAAATGGAATGGAGCATAAATCCTTGACGAGATTTGGCCCACTTTCGGAATTTTCCCTAGTACAAACATATACTGATTCAGTTTCAGTCAAATGTTAACGTTGACCAAAGGTTCTGCTTCTCCACTTCGAATGCTCAACTGACGAGTGGCTGAGTCGTGTTCCCTGAAAATTTCAACATCTACTAAATTAAGTTTAACATGGGTACAAACAAGAAAAAAGTTGTTTTTTAAAACTATTACCTTGGTAGTCGCAGAATGGGCGTGGAACAGCCACAAATGTTTTCTAAAATAGTATCGAGCACTCCTGCTGCACTGATTTTCCTCACAAGACTTGGATGATTGTGAGTGCAGGCATGGTGGAGGTTGTTAGTTCCAAGTGTTGTATTCGGAATTGCCCCAGGGGAATATGAACTGGAAGTAGAATTAAGGTCATTCGGTCCAGTTATAAATTCTTCAAGGGCACTTCTTGGGAAACCTTCAGTGTAAAAGAGTTTGATAGTTTCGTATGCATCCATGATGAGAGCAATGAAGAGTGAGAGAACGACGTAAATGAAAAGACTAATGAAAGTGTAAAGATAAATACGACAAAACCACCATAAAAACACAGATTTGTTTGTCATGGCTGCAAATGTCGCAAACATGTCATCTCCATTGATTAGAGCAAATAGGCACTCGGAAGTGGAGGACAGAGTACTAAACTACAAAGTCAAAAAGAAAAGGTTAAAAGTAACCAAATACTTAAATGAGTTCGTGATGTTGATATTGAGTCATATGGAAAATTACCTTCATATGATAAGGGCCCAGGATGAGCCATCCACAGAAAGTAAAACCAGCGTATATAAGGACAGCGCAGAGAAGGAAACGAAATACATTTGGAGATGCTCTCTTTAGCGTGAGAATGAGAACATTGTAAGTTCGAAAAAATCCCAAATACCTCAACACACCGAACCAAACGAGCAAACTACCGACACCAAGGCAAACGCTACAAACATTCCAGGCATCAGATTGGAGTTCCTAAATAATTTAAAATAATTTAATACAACTCATTCAATTTAAAAGAATTGGAGTTACTACGAATGAGTCTTGGTTTTAGTCTTACTTTGTTTTCAATTTGTTCCTTTACAGCAGAGCCAACAATTATTAGGACGTCGTTGGAAATGATGAGAATATACCAGCCATTAAGAAAGTTGAGACGCTCTTGAATTGTCAATTCATTATTAAAATATTTTCGGAAAAATGCAACGGCTTCCTAAAAAATCACAATTTAAATTAAAAGTTAAAACTGTTGGATTTATTGAATTTTTGAAATTGGTGAATGGACACTTACGGCTTTGAGTTGTTGGGCTCGGTAAATGGCTCTGCAGCAAAGGACAAGAGAAAGTGTGCAGATAATAATCACAGAATAATTCATTATACTTCGCCCAATTTTCTCAGCTCGGTTCACTGCACACACAAATAAAGTTTACATTCATTTGACAAAATAGCAAAGCATATAACTTGACCCTCTTTAGTGTTTACCGTTCAATGCAGAATGTCCTTTGCATACATATTTCGTTGGGTTGGAGTCAAGATTGATTAAAATCTGCCCATCATGATCCAGATTTGAAAAAGTGAGCTGAAAGAATTGAGAAAAAAACTTGACGTACTAAAATACATAGTAAATTTATTAGTTGAATAATTTTTTGTTGTACCACAACTTCAAATGAGAAACAATCTGGAGATTTCAGTGGACCCAAATCTCTAAATCTAATTGTTCGTAGACTAAACTTGATGTTGAATTCGAGAAGTGTGACAAAATTAATACTAAAATTTTTGTCTTGAAAATAGTTGCGTGTTATAATGGGATCATGTCCAAATGGAATATCCAAAGTTCTTTGAGCGGTTTTAGTATCAAAGACATAACTTTCATTCCCTGGAACAATTGTAGCTGCGACATATTCCACAACAGTGACGTGAAGAGGAAATATTACACCATCCTTATCCTGGTGATAGTGATAAGGTCCAATTGATGTATTGGCTACAGTAAAGTACTAAACACAAAACAAAACATTGTATTTTCAATATAAAATTGTTTGTCTTTAATTTCACTTTCACTCACACCGTTGACAGCATGGTCGATATACTCGTAGAAATTGTCTTTTTTGTAAACTGCCAGGGGGCCAGTATTTGGTGGATATGATGTAATCTCTCGACCAGAATCCCAATCCTTGATAAAAAGGTGTGAAAAAGTGATCCGGTTGTCATATGTATAATTCACACTCGCATAACGATACGAACCGAACAAAATGAGCTACAACCAAAATCCAAAACATTCATGCTTACAACGGCCAGTAATTACATATTAATATAAGATATTGTACTTGTGCAGTAACGAGGATTATTTTGACAAGCTGAATCGTTAGTTTATACGGAAATTGTCGTCGAGTTTCCCACTTTTCCAATGGATTCATAAAGTAATATCTCAGTCTTGCTCGCATTCTCTCTGTTAGTAACGATTCTTCTTCACCTGCATCCAACACACTGATGTGGGACAGTGATGCATCGGAAATTTGACTTCTACCGATTTGACCCAAGTCACGACCACAATTCACACTTCCATACCTGGGATGCACAGACTCCATTTCTAAACACGTCAAAACATTTCCTTTAAATTTGATAATTGAATTTACATTTCTATTATAATGGGGTAGATGAACTACTCTCGTCGACTCCACTTTTCGCTCAACGAAAGGCCGATGAAATTATTTGTAAAAAAGAACTAAAACCTTATCTCCTTTTTCCATCAACGCAAATTCTCTGCTTGCACCCAATCTTGGCAAACACAGAGTAGATTGGATCTTTCTACTGTCAGATACTACGACCTTGAAGCAGTTGAAATTGAAACTTTAATTAAAAATACGCTACAGATTCAACTACAATTCAAAAAACACATTTCAATATCCCATCAATATCATTTTGTAGCTTTTCTTTTGGTTAGGTAGTTTATGGAAAGGTGAATTGATGAGACGCTTCATTTTCCAAGGCTATAACTATAGGAGTTAAATGCTTTTGACATTATAACTTATTTAAATAAAGAGAATATTGCAGTGTCTCATACCTTCGTCGCTTTCTTCAAATTCCCCATTCTCTCCAGTTATCTCTTCATCCGGTTCATCCTTGTTAATTGACACTTCACCCACAGGCCGTCTGCTGGACGTGCGGTCACCCAGTGATTTCGGTCGTGTAGTCATTGGTTCACTTGGACTAGGCAGCGGATGCCATTGTTCACCGTCCAAAGAGATTGGTGACACCTGCGCCTGGGAATGCGCCTGAGTCATCCATCCAGGATGCATACTTCCACCAATGGTAAGAAAGAACTGAATAGCCGATCCTTTAATCCCTTAGTCGATTGGAGTCCATCGACTAGTTACTAAATTTCCTTAATAATTAGCTACCTACAATAACAACAATGGGTCGGATATGAGTTATGTGGGCGTGTGCTAAAAAGCTTAGGTTGCTGAAGGCAATTCAAAGAGGAAATCTCGAACCCAAGTAGAAATGTCGGGAAACTAGGGCTCGATTCGGGCATTGGGGGGGACCAAGAAAAATTTCTAAGTCTTCGTCCATCTCTTAGCATTAGGGTTAGCTTTCTCTACCACCTCAACTTTTAAAGCAACCTAAGCTGGAAGATGAGAAAACAGACCCTTCTTTCGCCTGGTCCCCTACTGCCCGAATCTACCCGGAAAATAGGTCATAGGAAATTCAAAAATTCACAGAGAGACCCAAATCTTTTTCAAAATCTCTGAATCGTGGGTGATGTGTAACAAAAATTGTCGAGGTTAGGTTTGAAGTTGAGAAGAAAAACCTAACAAGGCTTAAACCATAGGACAGGACTTACCTAGATCTCTCTGGACAATTTTTGCTACACACCACCTCACTTCCGACAAACTTAGCGTGCTATCACAAAATACCTGTCTTGGATGTCTGAAAATTTACATTTATGCAACCATTCGACGGGACTGTCCTATTCGGTGTAGTCGATTCGCGATTGTGTCACAAGTTCCATTCATTCGATCACAGAGATCTGAAAATAAGGGTGAAAGTGAAACGTCCTTAAACAAACACTAATGAAGGATATAAGATATTTTTCTTCTCGTTTACAGCACTTAAGTGTCCGACTTCCAAGACAGCAGTTATGAAACCAACAAAACACTTAACGAAGACGTAAATTCTAACCAGGCCACCAGGCAGTCCTTGCTGGTCTCGGCTGGAGTACACTAGGTCGCAATCAGCTGGGTCGCCGCAGGAAGAGGCTAGTCGAGTCACGACGCGGCCAGTCCACGTTTAGAAAAGGTTAGGCCTACTCTACATGCGACTTCGGTGTTTTTCGGGCTTTGAACTAAGCTCCCACCGAAAAAGCTAATTCTTTTTTTTGATTTTTTTAGGTAGAATGGGAATTTTTCCTTGTTGTCATCGTTGGGTTTCCTTTCCTACGCTCTTTCCACGGAGAAAATGCAGAAAGTAAAAAAATAAAGAAAGTCGACGCTGGCTGCGACCAAGCCGAAAAATTAGGTTAGAGGCTAGACTAGAGGCTAGACCGTTTCAAAGTTGGCAACACTGTTTCAAGCTTTATTCCATTAAAAATTGCAAAACTACAGCTTTTGTATTTATCATTTGTAGTTTTGTAGTTATTATTTTTAATTTTTTAATTGTTATTTTTAGCTTTTTATTTTTTACACTTATACAGCTTTCCGTGTTGTATTTCGTATTAAATAACGTTTGTGCTATTGTTGAAAAAATTTTAGTAATTTGGTTACATTATGCAGAACTCAGATGTAGAAAAATCAATTGTAGCTGAAGTAAACCTTATGAAATTAAGCTTTCAATTTTTCATGTCTAGTTTCAATCCTCATCCGAACTGTTGCACACGCGGCTGCTCTTTATCGTGAATTGCTGATGAGAGAGTTACATAGTTCAATTTTGTAATAAAATAGATACCCCGTTGTGTTTCGGCAAAGAAACCGTATCACAAGACCAAATAAATTGACGCCCAGAAAATGCCTACGCTTTACGTCGCCTAACCATAAGAGAAATAAATACAGATTGAGACAAATGCGGCCTACATTTCGCCATTGTTAATGTCGATGCTAAAATTACACTCGACTTTTTGTGTTTTCGTGTTTTTGTAGTGCATTTTTGCATTAATGAATAACAAAATTCCAATTCACACGTTTTGCAATAGGGAAATCCGTCAGTTTTGCAATGAAGCATAGGCAACGCTGTACCTGCGACTAGTCGCAGCTCCAAGCGGCCTCGCGATGGTTTTAAAATATCTCAGTAGGTGGGTCTCGCCGCGGGCGCGTCTGACGCGGCAAAAGGCTATTTTATTCTTCGACTTGGTCGTGTACAGCGGAGACCAGCACCGACTGCCAGGCGGGAGAGGTGGAATGGGTTGAAGTAAGAATTAAGCCCACATCATGTTACCTGCAGGTCTAACAAAGTTGTCTCTCCCCATTGCATGTATCGGGCCGAAAATCAAAAAAATAAACCCTCCATCCACGAGAAATCGTAGGAGTTCTACATGAAAGTTTCCCTTGTATGATACCATGATTGTATCACTCTTTAGATATTATAAAATTGATCGTGTAAACAAAAATCACCTGTTGAATCCTCTACGGAGTCTGCGTGGGGGAGCAGTTTGCTCAACTTTTTCCTAAGTCTCTGTCCGTCCTTTACTGTTGCTCTCGAGACTAAACTTTAGCAGCAGCAAGAAGAGGATGGGGCGGGGGATGGAGAGGGCGACATGCGTTTGCCCGATAATTCTACCAATTTTGGCGCTAGCACCAACCATCGAAATACTATTAGTAGTAAATAACGTTGATAATCTGTTTTGCATATGCTGCCAAACTTGAGCGGAAGTGACTGGTACGCTTACAACCTCCACTCCACAGTTTATCAACGTGCACATCCTCCGAAGAGAGAAAAGAGAGATTTAACTTTTTTGAATTTTCCGGTCGAAAGGGATGATGCAACACAAATGGAGCTCGTCACACAGACTGCGGCTTAATCCCTACCTCAACCGCGTAACGATATCGAAAGTAAACATAAAGAGATGAATTCGATTCCAAAGTGCAAAGTTAGATGTGTCAGTGTGAACATTGTGTAGGACGTTGAACTCAAGCATGATTGGGTCTTATATCTACGATACTGGGTGTCAATTAGTGTAGCCCAGTTATCGGTAGAACTTATCGAACTTTTACTGCAGGTTTTTGAATTAAGTAAAACTTATTGTACCGTAATTTTTTTCGTACGTTCATCGTAATCATTTTAATACCGTAAATCTTCAATTAGGAACCCTGGGTTACTAATTCTTCCGACCCGGTCGAGGGGTGGGTTACTAATAGAAGGATGGGTTACTAAATGGGATGGGTCATTATTTCTTTTCATCTCAAATGTATTTTCTAAAGTTTCAATTATGTTTTTCAAACTTTCAAATATCAACAAGTTTACTACTTTACTATCGATTAGCTAAATAACTTTACTCCACCTCGTTGTCAGATACAGCTTCCAAATGTTCCTCGCGATCTTCGTCGTCACTCGAATCGATCAAGACCTCGTTATTATATTGCTCTTCATCGTCAGCATTGATATCCAGATCTCCTACTTGATCAGTGATCCTGGCGATTTTGAGCATCGCCATTGCCTCGAAGCAAGGTTGGGTTTCCTTCATGCAGTGGATTTCGTCATCTTCAGAACCATCAGTATCTAGAGTCAATGCGCATGTTCTATATGATTTTTTGATTAGTTCGGTTGAGAGGGAGTCCTATGCATTTTTCACCCATGTCAACATCAAATTTTTTGACGGAGCCTTACAAGATTAAAATACTGTTTTTAATGAAAATCCAACCAGGAGATTTAAGATAACGCCAAAGTATGTAAACTTACTTTTAAGTTCCCACCGCCCTTTGTGTATTGTTTATCCGCGTCACCAGCTAACCAGGCATTGTAAAATTCTGTGATTTGAGCTTTGAACGATTTGTTCCAACTTACGTCTGGTGCTTGGATATATTTCGTGCAACCCCCTGGGATGACAGCCATAGTTGTGTTGTACGTTTTCAAGTCGCTTTTAGTAGACTCGCTTACGTGACATTTGTAAGAGTCCCAAACCAAAAGTCGATGTTTAAAGCAGAATTTCTTGAAAACTGTTTTCAGCCAATCAAGCGTAAGTTCATCATTGAGCCATCCGTTTGAACTGCTCCTGACGATGACACCAGGAAAGTTCTGAAGCTTGCTTACTTCACGTGTTCCTTTCTTGAATACAACAAATGGTTGAAGCTTAGTACCATCTCCCTTCGCTGCTAGAATGACAGTTGCATGAGCCTTTTCGTTCCCAGTTGACTTAAGTTGGACTGTCTTCGAGCCGATAGGAGCAATTGTAGTGTTGCTTAACATGTCGAACCATAAACTGGTCTCATCCATAGCATATATTTGAGAGGGCTGAAGTTTACGATTTTTCACGACCGATGATACAAACATAACAAATGATACTAGTTTTGAGAATAACTGCTCAGGATCTTTTTGTGCTACCGTTGTCTTGCGACGCAATGATAGGTTGTGCCTTTTGAGAAAACGATCGAGCCATCCAACGCTGGCTTTAAATGTTTTTACTCCTGACTGATCGAGACTGGGGAATACTCGGATTGCTTCTTCTCTAATCGTCCGACGAGACACGTAAAGATTTCATTCGTTGTGTTATTATCCAATTGAATAAAACTGAATCAAGTTCTGGAAAAAGTCGCTTTCTTCCACCGCCACTCAATCGCTTCAAGTTACCGGGACCTTTTTCTTTTCCTTTGGTTACGGAGACTAATTTAAAATACCAACATTGTTGA
>JABASK010000534.1:0-13825 GCA_019776465.1 Rambutanura hunanensis | reverse complement strand
AAACTAGATGCAGATACTGGCACCGCCTTAGTTCTAGTACTCTCATCATCCGAGTCGTGGAATTCATAGACGTCGTTACCAGGAACTTCAGAAATTCCACTTTCATTTTCATTCTGACCTGGGTCACTTCCCACAGGTTTCTCATTTACCAATTCTGTTCCTGGCAATTGAATCTTATTCTGCGCCGTTTCCTCTTCCATTTTTTTCGAATCCGCAACTGCTTGTTTGGCCATTTCCAAAACTTTGTGTAATTGCAACGAAGCTTCTTCACAAGTCAATTTCTTCTTACGTGGTGGTGATCTGGAGCTGTCATTAACTAACGAAGACTCATTTTGGAATGGTACTTGTACTTCCACCTCGGATTTAGTCTGCGACTGGAACCAACTTGATCTACCTGTAACCATCTCATTTTCACTTCCAGCCACCTGGGAATCACTAAAAGACAACAATGGTGACATAACCGTTCCTTCAAGAATCCTTATAGTTGGTGGAGACGCCGTTCGTTTTTCAAGAGCAAGCGTATCTTCTTCCAATAAATCATCATTACCCAAATTCTTTAACAATGCAGCCACTGCATCTTCTGTTTCTTCTTGTGAAATTGACGCTTCATCTTTACATTCATCTTTGATATAATCCAGTTCCAAGTCTCTTTGCGGTTGGAGTTGTCCCAACCCGCCTAGTTGTCCCAGTACAACCGACGGCGTTCTCGGTGGACTCTTTCGTTCCATCAAAATACTTTCAATTGCTTTATCCTGTTCCACCATGCTATTCCTTTTCTTTTCTTCTTCTTCTAACAAAGTCGCAGCGGCCGCTGCTGCTTCATCAATTCCTAGTGTACTAGATCCTAGTAAAACTTCAGGCTCTTGTTTCATAGGTAAATCGTCATCATCTTCATTTCCACCAGAAGCACTAATGATTGCCTCACTAATATCAATTTTTAACTTGTCGTCATCTTCTTCATCAGACGAGAACATTGACCTACTACCCAGTTTCTCTTCATCGATAACCTGGGGGGCTGGACTAGAACTGCAATTTGGAATTGAATGAACTTGAATGCTAACCTCAGCAGGTAACGGAGCTGCAAATAACGTAATTTTTGGCGAATCATCCAGAGTCACAACTGGCGGGCATTCTTCTTCTTTGGTCACCACTACTGGAGATGACGCTGGAGTGCTAAACAACGAGTCAATATCCAAAGGTTGTTCGTTCCCACGATACGTGGTCGCTTCTCGTCCAGTTTCGGTTCTCTTTGATTTTTTGTGGTGTTTCTTTTTTCGCTTTTCTGAACTGAGTTCCGAATGACTACTATGTTGTCTTGTGGAATTGGAATTTTCGATCGTCGAATTTTCATCTACAGATTTGGAAGAACTATCCTTTACCGAAGAACTTTTCCTTTGTTTACTTCGGCTCCTGACAGACTTTGATTTTCTACAGGATGAAACCGAAGCCGTAGTGTCTTCTACTATTTGCTTTGATTTTAACGTTTCTTCTACGGGACTTGGCAATGATTTCGGTATTTCACGTTCCTCAAATTCTGATCCCGAATTACTCATTGGCCCAAACAGTAAATCTTCCATTGATGGTTGATTTTTCCTTCCAGAATCAGAACCGACGACATTTTTACCATCGTCACTATTTAGACGCTCACGTTTTCGTTTACTTTTACTTCCTGAACGGCCATGAGTATGTCCATGATGCGAAAGTTTCTTTTTCGATCGACTTACTTTCATAGTCGAGAAAGAGGGTGTACTAGTTTTTACTTTTTTTGGTTTTTCAATTACTTTCTCATCAGCTGAAGAATCCGAAGTTTCAAAAATATGTCGTATGGATTTTTGTTTGTTTTTATCCTTCCTACTCTTCGTTGTACTCAACTGAGGAGCAGGTTTGAGTTCTTTGAAACTCTGAAGACTATTGTCCGATTCGGTGTAAATGTCAACCAGAGACTTGCGTTCAGGTTTTACAAATGCTGCTTTTTTTAAGGAAGGTCTCTTGGTTGTCACGGGATGTATAGGTTCGGAGAGTGAATCTTCATCAGACGATTTGTTCATGTCAACAACAATTGATGAAGTTTTATGTTTGGACAAACTCATCTTTCGTTTTTTCAAAGATGGACCACTATCTTCATCAGAATGATTGAGAAAATAAGCTGAACTTCGTAGTGGCGAAGCTTTGCTAGATTTTCTAGAAGACTTACTCTTTTCACTTTTGATACTCCCATCACGTGAAGATTTACTCTTGGGTTTTGGATTCTTATATTTCACAATAGTATCAATCTTGTCTTCATCATCACTCGATGTACAAAGTCCAGTAAGCATACTAAGAGATCCACGTTGTGTGACTGGACTATGATTCCGTTGTCTTTGATCTGTTTCAAAATCATGCGAAGAATCACGTTGGTGTCGAGAATCAATGTCGTCATCACTTGAATTTTGAGTTGAGAGCCGTTCATCAATCGAAAATCGTTTCTTCTCGTCTCTTCTAGCTCTGAAAATTCAGTATAAAATTCAGTCAAAATGTTTGAACTTTTTTTTTTTTGAAAAAAAGAATTTTCTTCATTACAGAACAACTATCTGTTAACATATAATACTACGCCTCTAGAATTTAGTTGTTTCTTTTTTTTTAAATATCAATACTGACCAAATGCTTCACCATTTTTGTAGTTTTTTTAAACAAACAAGTTTTTTATTTATTTAAGCTCACCTCGACTTTTTTAAGAAGTTGCAGTGAATCTTGTATTTTATCTTGTCTCTTCTGCATCTCCTCTTCTTGTTTTCTAGCGACATTTTTACATGCTCGATTCGATCTAGCCTTGACTTTGTCGTACATCGATACGTACTCATCCACCACGACATCAAAAATTGAATGATGTTTTCCTCTGTCTTCGTCATCTTGAAAAAAAAACACAGAAAATAGTAATTATTAAAAACGAATTCTTATTTTAAAAAAAATTCGCAAGCAAACTGTTGTGGCTTGCAAAAGAATTTCCAAAAAAAAAAAAAAACAATTTCGCGAAAAACCATATGATTAAAACTACTTGATTTGTCGCTAACTTAAATTGTCGCCAAATTTTCTAAGTTTTCATACCAGAAGAACTGTCCGTCTCTTCAACGACTCTAGATCTTCGTTTCTTCTGTTCTTTGATCTTGCCTCTACTTGTGTCTCCCTTGAGGGAATCACACGGTGCCGACGAATAATTTCCAAAAAAAAAAAAAAACAATTTCGCGAAAAACCGTATGGTATGGTTAAAACTACTTGATTTGTCGCCAACTTAAATTGTCGCCAAATTTTGTAAGTTTTCATACCAGAAGAACTGTCCGTCTCTTCAACGACTCTAGATCTTCGTTTCTTCTGTTCTGTGATCTTGCCTCTACTTGTGTCTCCCTTGAGGGAATCACACGGTGCCGACGAACTGTCACCACCAGACTTTTGTCTATCCCGTTTCGTCTTTCCACTCGTGCTACTAACAGAATCCTTCTTGTCACTTTTTCCTGAAGAGTTACTCTGCTTCGACTTGTCATTCCTATATTTCTGTCCTACTCCTCCGACAATACCCTCATCATCGTCAGAATCCAAAGTCAAATTCACCCTTCCTTTCTCTTTCGATTTATTTTTTGACGAGGACGAGTAAGACTTTTCTTCTTTTTCATTTTTTCGATGATGTGTATGACTTGACGACGACGAGTGTTTGTTTTGAGACGATGGTTTGCTATTTTCTTTTTCTTTTGGAGAACTTACTTTCTCCGAGTCTTTTTGTTTGTCTTTGTCCCTGTTTTGGTGAGAATGTAGTGAAGACGATGACGACGTTGTTTTCTCTTTGTCTCCCTTTCCGTGGTAATGATTTCTAGAAGAAGAAGTAGAAGAAGTTGATTTGGTTCTATGATGCGAATCTTTACTATGACTCTTTCCTCCACTCTTGTCTTTTGAAGGAGGCGGAAGCGGACTCGAACTTGTTTCGCCTTTGTTGTTCTCGGATGATTTCACAGATGATGTCGAATGAGACTTTTCTTTTTTTTCTTTTGTCAAACTTGATTCTCGACGTTCCACAGATCCACTCGTAACTTACACTTTTAGTTCGACTATGAGAAGTTTCCAACTGTTGAGGAAATGAGCAAGATTCTTTTTCCTTCTCATCATCTTTACTTTCTTTTTCAATTTTCTGTTTTTTGAAATCTAAACGAAAAACAAACAAGTTTCGTGGTGTGAAAAAAAAACGTCATTTTTCAATACAATTGATTTCTGTTGGGTTAGTAGTTAATCTAAGTCGTAACTTATAATTTCAATTAAAAAAATTCAGTTTTCTTTCGACCTTTTTTGCAAGAAAAAAATCCGAAAAGTTTTTTACCCTGTTCCAACTCCGTCACGCTAAGCCGTCTCTTGGCCGCTTGCTTCAGCTCCTTTTCTTTCTTAAGCTCTTGAGGAATTGGGGCTGGAATTATCGTCATTGTCGGAACATTGTATAAAATTTCATTAGTCGTCTTCTCCTTGGTTACCACCGACGTAGTCTCCTTTTCCTTTACTTTTTCCTTGTGAATGTGATGATGGTGGCGACTATTGTCATGCTCATGTTTCAATTTCTCTCCATTCTTATCCCGTTTTACTTTCTCCTTACTAGATTTATTTGAGATCGTAGTCGACTCTTCTTTCGATTTCGATAAGCAAATACCACTTCCACTGCTACTTCCAGATCTTGAACTTTTCTTAATTGAATCCTTCTCCTTTTTATTGCATTCTTTTACTTTTCCACTAGAATTTCCTGAAGGTTTCGTTCTGTCATTCAGAACAGGAATCGCTTGAACCACGACAGCTACTGGAGTTTGAACATTTACTCGACTTTCGTCCTTACTCATTACCGTTTTCCCAGCGTCGCTGACCAATGATGGCGGCGCGTTGATGTTAATCGGACTCGGGATGATTGTCACTGTCGAAACTGTTTTACTTTCTTTCATATTGTGGTCACGTTGATCTTTGTTCAGTTTCGGTTTTACCTCGCCTTCTTTCCGTGACGGCACGAATGCATTTTGCCCTCCTCCATCTTTTGATGAATAATTTTCCAAGCTAATTTTTCTAACCGAATTGACAATTGTGTTGTTTGTTAGCGCTGGAATGGAATTACAAGGATTTGCCACCACTGGAATAGGAAGCGGAGGCGGTTGGACTTAACGGAGTGAGTTGACCCGGTACTGCTATAGAGGAAGGTTGGAGTTGGCCCACCTTCTTGTTATCCAGACTCATTGACCTTTCCATCATTCGTGAGTTTCCGTGATGAACCCCAATGGTCGGTGGAGCTGATTTTTGAGTCATCAACGGTGGTTTATGTAAAGAATGTTCATCAATTGTGCTCGATTGATCACCTAGATACTTTGCTTTTAGAAATCTCCGAAGGTTTTGTCGTCAGTAGTGCACTCAACGATAAGGAACGATGGGGTAGGATTGGAGTTGCAGTCGACTGAGTTGGTAAAGGAAAAGAGGACTTAGAAGCTAATCGAGGATCTTTTGAAGTCCACGGAGTCGCCACTGTTGCAGCCTCTTTACGCTTTATAATCGAATTAGGTAACGGACCAGCAGTTGGAACATAGGCAGAAGTTATAGGAATTTTTACTGGAATGGATGACGGCACCATAGAAGCCTTTGACACCGTTGGAAGTATTCCCACTTCTTGTGTACCTGGCAAATTGGACAGTTGTCTCGTAGTAGTTGGAGTTAAGGGTGGAAAAACCATAGAACTTCCAGTACTCGAAGCCGATCCTGGTGTCAACGGTGTTGACGCCGATGTGCTCGGGTTCGAAGCCATCGAATTTGATCGTCCGCTAAAACTCGCCCGCCAATCCGATAGACTAGTACTTAGATTCGTATTGTTCAAACTCTCTAGACGCTGACTATCATCGTCAAACACCGACCTCTTCCCAATCAATGACTTGGTAATATCCGATGGCTGTTGACGTAGTTCGTCCAAATCAATCGCTTTCGATCGACTCAACCAAGGTTTATCCAGATGTAACGTTAACCTACTACAATTTCCGACATCAGTTCCTTCGTCGGTATTTGCGGGTGCATAACTCGACGATCGGGCAATCGATCGTGAGCCACTATCCCAAGCGTCAAACTTTTGATACAATTCTTGTAGTCTTTGAGTCAAATCTTCTTCCCCACGTCGTGGACTTTCATCACAATCTGACGACGGTGGAGAAACTAGGGCATCGTCATGGTTCTCATCCTCATCAATTTTCAACTGACCACCAGTATTTACTTTTCTAGAATTGGGATCATTTTCAGCGGTAACTTTCTTCAATGACGAAGAAGCGGTAAGGCTGTCAATCTGCGGAAGTGGAGTCTCCGCGACTGGACTATTATACCCAATCGGAATCGGACCATTCGTATTATCAACATTTGTACTTTTGGCAGGAGGAGGAGGAGGAGGAGGAGGAAGTGGCGAAGATGAAAAAGAAGACAAAGATTTTTCTTCAGACTTCAACAGTACAGAATCTGAATCTTCTACATTTGAAGCAACTCCTACTGAAGAGGGCATCACAGATTGCGGCGGTGGCGGTGGAACTGTTACTGGAGAAGCTTCAATTGTCGGCATTTGGTCAACCGGAGACTGGGAAGTCATTGGACTTTCACTTTTGTCCATTGTGAGCGTTGGTGAAGAGGCCGTTTTGTAACGATAATTTTGCCGCGTACCAGGAAGTTCCTTAGTTGGCGGGTCGCTGGGTTTGGTTGGTGGAAGAGATTTTCTTGTAAGCGATTTCGTATTGGTTGGTTTGTCCAGAAGAGTGTCACGGTTTTCATCACAAAGAGGAGTAGAAGGCCGATCCTCCAAATCTTCCGCGTTGTTCTTATCAGGAACCACGACGTCACTTGGCGTTATGGAAGAAGTGTTGGCAGAAGTTGAGGAATTGGAATTTACCACCACAAATGCTGAACAGTGAACGTTGTTCCCAGAATCAGCCGACGAACGACGGATTTTGTTCTCTAAAACTTTTCTGCGAGGATCCAGCAATACTGAATAAAAAAAACGTAAAATGAGCTCGCTTGTCTTTTTTTTTAATAAATTCAAACTTTTTTCTTTAAGTTCTTGACTTACCAGGTGAGACTTGTATTTCCATTGTGATTGGTGGAGGGAATGGTTCTGTCATAACTAAGGATGAGGATCCATTACCAATTCCTGAATCAGGTGACACCTTTTTCACGGACGGTTTCAGTTTTCGGTTCAGGTGAAGTACTTGACACGCCGTCAAATACACTTTGTGACTTAGAACTCCAACGGTAAGACGTTGCTCGACTTTTCAAAACTCCCACTAAAAAAATTCAATTCACAAAATGAGTTTAACCTCAAAAAAAAAACGAAACGAAATAAAAGGACAAAAAAAAAGCAGAAAGTCAACAGATCTGTCACTCATCGCCAAAAAAGAACTGGTTTCGACAAAAAAGAAAAATCTTTTCATACCTGACTCATAGCAACGGGTAGTTCCATGGTCGTCGCCATTGACCGTAATGAGTGTCGAGGTTCCTCCAATATGTTTGTTATGTGGATGGTCATCATAAGGAATTGCCTCGACCTCAATGTTTTCACTCTCCACACAAATGATATCAGACGAAGAGGTTACAACAGCCGAGTCGGTTTCGTGACAACTGAGATCAATTTTAGTGGAAGGCATACTATGCTTTGGTTTCGAACTTCGTCGATCACCCATGCTATTCATTGTGAGACCATTGACTCCTATTCTCTTCAGGGTCACCACCCGCAATTTCTTCGTCCATTCCATTATACCTTGAACTTCGTCGTCCATTACAGTTTTCCAGGTGAATAGGATCATGTCCAGTGACGTTACGACTACAGAGTCCTTCAAGGTCTGACCCTGGCTTCTCGTCCAACCCACCTTCACTATATCGTGGGGATAAAATACCGTATAAAATACCATTGCACTTCAAACAGATACAGTAAATAAACCTTCTAAATTAAATTTGCTTCTTACGTGTATGGAGTCCTACGATCATTTGGTAAATCACTAAACTTTCTACTGCCAGATCGACGGTTTTTGATTGGTGTTCCGGAATAGGCCGAATGAAAGGGAGGGGTCGCAGTGTCATTGCGGAGATCAGGTGAGAGACGTAGACTGTTTCCAGTCGTAGCCATTGTGCGGTCAAGGAATAGACGTACACAAGATGGAGAAGCGTAATCAACATGCAACTGTTTACCCTTTTGAATCCAGTTTTTAAGTTCCCTTAAGGCCGTTTGAGCTGATGAGATCTAAAAATCAATTTACAACATCATATTATTTGATTCAATTTTTACAAATATTTCTTTTTCAATCGAGCGTTATCGCCCCGCAATTTACAATTTTCATCTTCAACGTTTTTCCCCACAAAATAAAAACTTACCTCTTCAAATTGTACCAAAGCTAGAATTCTCTCAGAGTCAATGACTATGCGACTGATAGCACCAAACTGACAACAGTGACCGGTAATTTGTTTCTCAGTCACACCAGTTATTCCATCCAGGAGAATAGAGCTTGAAACAGGATTTCTATAAAACGATATCCTCGTCTCTCTTGCTTTGAAAGCGTGTCTCACCCATTGAGCTCGATTTGCACTCGCAATGTCGACAAACTCAATGATCCCACTACATGTCGCCATATCCATGACTGGTTTCCTTACTTTGGCATCCTGGAATTGAAAAAAAAATACGAAAACGAAATTAAACGTCAATCTTCTCTTTTGCTTTAACATAAAGATCGTCGTGGCGGTAGGCCGGATTCGAGCCTCGAGGACAGTGACACTGTCGTTCCTCGTCACTGTCATTGTGTCAAATATCAATTTCAAAAAGACAAAAACTTACCACAATGTCGCCATATTGTTCGAACGTTTTCCTCATCTCGGCTGCCGTAATGGAAGGGTCCAGTCCAGTGACAAAAACGGTACGGGAGGGCGTCGTCGTCGCAAACTCGTCATCACCGAAAGGCCTTAACCAAAAAAAAAAGCGGGCATTTACCAAAATTACATGAAAACTGATTACGTGTCAAAATCATTTCTTTTTTTAAAATCACGTCACGTAATCCACCTCTGCACTAAAAATCATATCAAAGAAGGGGCACTATGCAATCCTTCACATGATTACAAGTGTTTACATTTAAAGTTTACAACTTTTCCTTTCCGTCTAAAAAAGTTTTCAACATTTTTGCAAAAATCTCATGCAAAAATGTTTGTTTTTCCAAGTTTGTAATTTTTTCAAAAATTTTGACTATAAAAACAACCCACCTGTTGTCATCTTCCGTTCCAAATCCTTCCTCACCACCAGAGCCTCTACCTTGATACGGTTGATAGGGCGTGACCTGGATCTTACACCCGAAAAATAGTTTATCCTGTGAAAGTTGAACTGCTCTCGAAGAATGGTCAGGAGATTTAAAGCAAACAACAGCATATCTTTCAGGCCCGTTTCCATTGATTCGAACCCATGATACTTTTCCGTGTTTTTTGTACTCGTGGTAGAGACCATCTTTGAGAGAAGTATCAGAGGAACGTGAAGGCAAGTTACGTATTCTAATACTTGACGGACATTCAGAACTATTCGGGGCTCGGAAACTCTTCGATTGATTCTGATGATTTGGATGATGACTCGAAGAGGAATTGAGACTCCGACTAAATTCAAACAAAAACAAAACAAATTACTATACAAAATTCGTCAATATTTTATAGTCAAACGGTAGATTTTCATAAAAATAAAATATTAAAAAACAATCAGTTTTATACAAAAAACGAGAGCAGTCTTATTTTTTTTAATTACAATCAAAATCCTATCAAAATCCAGGTTTACACTTTACCTTTTTTCGAAGGAACTCTCTTACCTTAAGATTTTGTTATCCGTACCAAACTTTCCAAAAACTATTTACTTTTTTCAAAAAAAAAAACAGAGAATCGTTTCTCGTTTAGTTCACACCTAATGTGCAAAAATATGTAAAAAAAAAATGTGTCAAATTTCAAAATCCAAAAAATTCCGGAAATTACATATTAAAATTCATCAGTCCATCTTCCTAATTAGGTCTATTACTCATTTTAAAACAAAAGCAAAATAGACATTCGTCTTTCATTATTTTCCCTTTCTCAGACCTTTTCATTCCCACATGCCATCAATTCACAGAGGTCATTCACCTCACTCAAACACACACATAGTAACATATCAACCGCCTTCCTATGCACTGTACATAGAAGGAAGGGTACAGGTAATGCTTGTACCTAAAGTGAAAGTGAACACCTTTTTGCATACCAACTACTAACATTAACATTTCGTTCGTGTGTATGTTACAAGGATGTACGCTGTTATACATTTTTGGCCAAGGCAAGTACGATGGCGGAATGACTAAAGGGGAACTCGAGTTATAACCAATGATAACCATTTCAAAAAAGTGCAATTATGGCCTAGAGTCTTTTAACCAACCATTAACTTAAATTGCACTTCACGTATAGTGAGAGACACGTAAGGAAACAATAATAACATCCCTCATTCCCCATCGGCCATAATACAAAAGAATGGGGCTGGGTTTCTAAAAACTTCCAACCAAACACTTGAATTATACAATCTGCCAATCATCCATTCATCTATCTCAATTCACTTCCATTATGTTACAAAACTCAACTTTGCCCTCAAAACTCAAATTCATATAGAAAAAAATAAGGCTGATGGTGAAAACAAAAAAAAATTTAAAAAAAAACTCTTAAAAACTCCCACAGTAAACAAAGTTTCGTGAAAAAATTGTTTTCTAAATCGACAAAACCAAAAAAAAAACGCTTTTTCTTAAATTTTAATAAAATCCAAACCTTTTACCAAAACACTTCAATACTAACACCCAACAAATCCTTACCCACTTACGTGACATTGACACGTGCCGCGACGAAGCCTTAAAAGTTTTTCTCAAGTCATAGTTTTAATTTTGGGCCTTTTTTTGAAAATTTCGAAAAAAACGAGCGGGCGCAGAGGCAAATAAACAATAAACAACTTTTTTTCACTCCACTTACTTTCTCCTCCTAAACCTTAATCTTGTAAATCAAAAAAAAAAAAAAAGTTTTTTAATTACAAAAAATTAGTCCCCAAAAAAATTCCTCTGCAAACAAAATCTTATAAATTCTCCTGATTTTAACCTAATCTCAGGAGGAGAGAGATTCAGTTCCATGCAAAAAAAAAAAAAATCCGCACTTTTTTTTTGCCTTGACAATAAATTAAATCCTGAAAACCCACTTTTCTATTCAGCATCCTCTAAACGCGGCGGCATCTTCCCAAAAAGTTAATTACAGAAAATAACTCATTCACGAAGAGTAAAGGAAAAAACGTCAAATAAGATTTAGGAAGAAAAGTCCAAATTTCCACATCACATCTATTCTACGTGAATTCCTCCTGAGTAGTAGAAAAAAGCGAAAAAAAAAAACAACTAAAAATATAACGTTGACTATTTACGCTACCACAGAAGACAAAAAATTTGCCAACTTCCCTTCTCTTCCACACGAAATATTTGATCACTTTCAACAAGAATTAAAAAAAAAATAATATAAATAACATAATAATGTCACATAAATTATTTTCACCTCTCATCCAGCTCAAACTCGTTCTCTTCCTCCAATCAAAACCTTCTATTCTCATAAATCCCTCACTCTCTCTCAGATATTCAAAAAATTCAAATTAATTTTCAAAATTTCTTTTATACAAAAACAAAAACAATGAGCACGAGAAATGAGAAAATAGGTATGAGAAACCTCATTAAAAATGCAACTCTAAAATCCTCTCATCTCGCGTGACATTAATTATTTCCTCTTCATGTTCTGTCCCTGTCAAAAGGTAGTTCATTCGAAGCTTTCACTAAAGTACTCTTTCAAATTTACCTGAGGCCGAGCTAACAATCAGTTAATTCTTCTAAAAATCTAAAAATTATAGAACCCAAAACTACAAACATTCACTTCTAAAAAACTATTACATAAAATACTATTTTCAAAATCAAGCATCTAACAAAACTACTTTTAGCCGAACAGCGACAGAAGAAGAAAAAAATAGTCAATCTCATCTCAACTTAAATTTGACCCAAATTGCCGTGTCAGGCCTCACCAGGTCAACTTTTTGTAGGAAATGAAAGGTAACACGACAGGAGAAAGACAGGAAAGGAAATTTTGAATAAAGTAAAAATGGGTTCAAATTTACCTCGGGGAATATGATTTGGTTGAAGAAGGTGATCGTGATCGGGAGTGTGGAGCCGTGGAAACTTTTCGATGAGGAGAAGGTGAAGATGACGATGAGGAAGATCGACTTCGACCTCCCATTGGAGGTGACCTCGAACTATGACTATGACGTATTCCTCGATGAGTCTGCTGGACGACTCACCAAACGAGATCGATTGTACCTGTTTTACAATATACACAATTTTCAGACTTTGTCATCACATCACACCACATCCACCGTCACGCATGCTCATTTTAAAAAAAACTACTTTTCACCAGTAAAAAAAAATAAACGAACAGCGACAGTGCGACAACAGAAAAGAATCATTTCCCAAAATGTCTCTTTCCAACCTGCATTTTCCAGAAACTTAAAGTTAAGAAAGAAACAGTACGGGTCACCACAGAGAAAAAGAACGCTCTTTCCGAGCAACATTGTTTTACAACCCGCAGCTTTTCAAATTTCTTCAGAAGAGGACATCATTTCAAATAAGTTTTTTTGAAAAAAAAAGAAAGAAGTTTGAATAAAACATTGAAATTATTTCAATCAAAGCTCTCAAGTGTCCTGACGAGACTAAGGACAAGGAGGAGCAGCTTCCCAAGGGGTCTCTTCGCATTTTAAAAATTCTTAAAAACTAACCGTTGGTGGTGGGAAGATGAGAATGATGAATTTTGATGAAATCTTCCTCCTGAAGATCCTCCAGGTCCACCACCACTTGAAACTTGTCCAGAAGTAGTTGTTCCATGATGTTGTGAAGGAGGAGGCGGAGGAGGAGATCTTGACCGACCCGAACTCGGGCTAGTTGAGAGGCTTGAACGAGATCCAGATCGGGACCGTGAACCTACACTACTCCCGCGATCAGAACTTCCAGATTCACTTACAGACCTAAACAAAATACAAAAAAAAACATCATTTTCAAAACTCTTCGAAACTTCAGTAGTAAAACACCTCAGTATTGCGCCATTCCCGCTTAAAAGTTCTTCACGCCACCCACGCCAACCCAGAAAATATGAAAAGACTCAACGAAACTAACAATAAACAAAAGTCTCATAAAATTCAGACCGGAAGGAAGGGCAAAAAAAGCCTAGCAGCAGAAAATACTTGAGAACATCCACTGCTTAACAGCCACCACCAGCGTCTTCAGTCATAAACCCCAAACGAACGATCTTTAAAACTGGCCTGTCCTGGAAGGGGGGCGCGTCCCAGGGGTATTTCAAAAAAGTTGACAATTTCAAAGTATTGTCCAAAAACGGAGGAAAGATTGTGACAAAGCTTCAAAAAGGAGTGTCACAATCGTCAACCATTCCAGAGAGGATAAAGTACTAAAACATAAATCCTCTCAAAAATGATTTTACTTTTTTGAGTATTTCGGTTTTATAGGATTTGTCGCTCCAGGTGCTCAGCTCGTATTATCAAATCCTCGCTCGCTAGTGGCTACCATTTAAAAAAAACACTCTCGCAATCCTTGACAACACATAGACATAGACAATGTCAAAATTCTAGAACTTTCTCACCTCGATTGATGAATCTTAGTTGGTAAGTGCCTTGACGAAACGGAATTGGCTGGAGAATCTGGAGGAAGAGGCGGAGGAATCCTTAGACTTTTATTTGTACCAGGTTCATTAT